>CM020218.1:57391362-57563608 GCA_009819775.1 Phoenicopterus ruber ruber | reverse complement strand
CCGGGTTTTGTTTATTTTTACAACATGACAGCAACCCTCTCTTGCTGTCTGCTGAGAAAAGCATCTTGCAGTTATTACTTTCACCTTAGAGACCTGACGTGGATTGCCTAAATGGGACAGATGGGGCTTGTCTAAGGCTGTGTTTCATCAGCCCTGTCCTTGGCAGGCCTCCCATAGACATCAGAGCAGACAGACTGATGCTCTGTGTTTTGTAAAACATGAAGGATATTGAATTTCATGATAATGATATTGACATGTTTACATGGAAATTAGACTGGCAGATTTAGTAATAAGGAGGTTGCTCTGACCTCATAGACCTTTTGCCTGCCAGGCTGTGAGAGGTACCAGAAGCTTACAGGACAGAAATACAACTTAAAGTGACAAGGCTCACATAGAAAGAAGGGAAAATGTGAAATAATCACTATAGCACTGATTGAGAGTCAGTTGCAGGTCTTCATTTTCAGACTTCTTACCTGTGTGACGCAAAGTTGTAATCTCCAACACAGGTATTAGCATGGAGCTCTGGAACTGCATATCTCCCTGTTGTGACTGATCTCTGCTTTCCAGGTGCAAGCAGTTTCCACAACTGTAAAGCTGCTAGATAGACACGTGTTGAGACAATAATGCAAGGAACCTGTAAAGGTTCAAACAGTAGTGAGAAGAACTTGCATAATCACTTTGAGTCGGTCAGATGGGCAATATCCTTCTCTTATAGCCGCATTGCCTTTCCTTCTCAACCCAAAGCCCACTGATGCCAACAGAAAACTTCCCTCTGATTTCAAAGCTTCAGACTGGGGCCATAGAGACAATTTCTCAAAGCAAGAAGTCAGCTTGGTTTCCTTTCTACTGTCAAGTATTTATGTTCAAAGAGTAAAAACTTCCTGGTGTTCTGGGCCCGGTGCTCATCCACTGATGTGGTGCCTGTTGTTTGACATGTATATGAACTTTCCCAGTTAAGCACTTAACCCTCAACACTTTTGACTAAGATTATGTCATTTATTGCAGAAAATTAATTTTTTTTCTTTACAATTATTTTTAAAATCAGACATAGATTTGAAATGTGTGAGCTCTCATATTACTAGGTACACAGAGTTCCATGTTTCTAAAACTACTGAGATCTCTGGTCACATATCTCATTGGATGGATTCACCTTTTTACAAGGATAATCTACACATCTTGAGCCTGATTCTTATTTATAATAAAGTTTCTTTCTACTCTGGTGGCTAATTACAGAGTACACATAGAAAAGGACCTTCATTGTTGACAGAATTGCTTGAGAAGGCCTAGGCAAAAATGAGAATAGGTTATTTCTGGTTCATCCTTGAGCAGATTGTTATAGACTTCAGAAATACAGGGCCTTCACCAAAAGTGATGGAAAAGCATTATGCACTTTTACAAAACTAATATAATATGCACTAATATGCACTTTTACAAGTTTCTGCTTTCTGCTCTCTTTACTTTGCAAGTCATCTTTCTGATTTCAGAGAGATTAAATGAATGAATGAAGCAGAATCTGGTGTGAAGACTTGTTTTTTCAAAATCATGATCGTATTCCAAAGTTGTAAAATTGCTTCTGTAGCATACTTTTCTGAGACCAGAGGCACAGCAGAGGAGGATGATTTAAGTCAGGAGGTGGTACTGGAAGGCCACTCAGGTCCCTTTCCTGCCTGTCTTCCGGCAGACAGAGAGACATGTAATATAAAACCCACAGACCCCTCCATTACCCAGTCTGTCAATTTGGTCTTACCCTTCAGAAGAAAGGAGATCTTTGTGTTAAGAGAGGAAATAGCAAGAGCAGAGGTTGGGAAAACTGGAATAGCTTGTGCATGATGAAAGTAAGAATGGTGCAGTAGCCCCTCTGCAAGAAGATGACCCTGTTGTGGTAGGTGCTTGTACCAGCATCTGGTAAACAGTATGTTCTCTGCATTCAAGTTCTAGCTGTTCATAGTAAGAAGAAGGCTGGGAAGAGAAAATGAAAATGAAAAGACACAAAATGTTTTGCCTTGTGCCCAAGATTATAGACAGATCAGTGCTACAACTAGGTTTCAAATAAAATCCTCTTCACTGACAATGACATGAAAAAGGGGTGGGATGGTTTCACTATATATACTGAATATACTGAAATATACTGTATATAACTGGTACGAGTGAAGAAAATAGTGACAACAGGTGAGGTTAACCTTGACACAGTTATTTAACTTCTATATAGGCAGATTTTCCAAAACACCTATGCAAATCTTTTGAGCCTAAAGGTCTTTAAAAACCTGATGGCAGGTGCCTATGTTCACTTGGAAAGTGGAGCTATGTCCTTAGCCACTTTTTTTCCTTTATTTTTATTAATTTGAAAGGATAGTGGGTTTTAAAGCAAGAGGTCAAGATCTTGTATGTCTATATGTACAAGGCAGGGATTTGACCTGCAAATTAATGCAGTAGTTGATGAAAGGAGGGCAGTTCCTTTCCTCTGCAAAATGGAGTGTTACAAATTTAGAATATCTCTGCATTTGTAGTAAGGTGTGATGTTGCTACTGTGAGGGAAATGACGAAGGGCAGACTTAATGTATTAAGTGCCATGATATGCCAGGTAATCAGGATCTCTGAAACTATTCCACTGTCATTAACCATGAGGACAGTTTTGTAAGGATTGTGGCAAGTCTTCCATCACCAGAAGTGTTTGCAGTTATTAGCTCAGATGAGTCTTTGCCTTAAAAATATCTCTTAGTCAAAGTAAAATGGATTCAGGGCAAACTTTTGGCTTTGGTAATATAGGAGATCAGACTAGAGAGTGGACCCTTCTGGCCAATTTCTCAATTTGTGAATAACGGGAAACATCCTAGTTGCTGCACTGGAGGAAGGCTGTCAATGGCTAGCTAATCTGCCTGAAAACTTATTTCCCTTGTAAGAAGAGTAGTTTACCTTCAGTGAAGCGGTAGTCTTGGTAAAAGTTTCCCTATTTTGCCCTTCCCCTCAAGGTAATAAACACAACTATTGCCTTGATTGAGTTAGCAGCCTTGTTATGTTAAAGTCAATTAGATAAAAGAGAAAGGAGGAATTCTGCCAGTAAAGGCACCAGTGAGTCTTCCCTATTTTTTGTACCTAACGCAGTACCAAAGGAAAGCTTGGTGGAAAGAAAGAGCATGAAATTTAGAAGCAAATTTTAGCCAACCACTGATTTTTGTGTTATGCAGATATATGATAGAGTGCACATAAATGTGCTCCAGAACAAGGGATTTCTTGAGAAATGGCTAGGACCGCACTGTACACTTGCACAACTATTAAAAGCCCTTACCATTTGGATAGTAAAGGACTCAGTTCTTAAACCTACTTGCCTTTAACATCAGGAAGTCATATCTACCTCCAAAAAATTACGAGCAAGTTTTACAGTTTATGTCTATGGCTTAGAGGGTTTTGTCTTCCACCTCGGCTCCTTCTACAGCAGTCTGACTGATATTTTGTTCATTTTTCTATGCCTCACGAATGTCAAGGAGCAAAATTCCAAGGACTTTGGCTTCTCAGACTCCTTTTTTAATTCTCCTTTTCCTTCCTATGAAACAACTTTGAGGACCTCACTTGCCAGGCTTTTCTTCATCCTTTAATTCTTCCAGTTATTTTTCTACTTTTCTTTCTTTAAGATCCTTCCGTATTTTTTCTATTTTTTTTTCTCAGCTCCCATTTTATGCCACCTCCCCCAACTCAAAACAGCTTCACACAGATACCTATAACTAGCTTTTTCTTTACAAATAGAGAAAGAATCATGCACTTTATAGCATTGGCATTAAGGAGTGGCTGTACAATAAACATAAACATGCATTTAATGAGGAGGGGAGCTCTCTCATAAGGCTCTCTTTTATTAGAGAAGAAATCTTTACCATAAGTATTTAAGTGACTGTCTTGGGATTGATAAAGTGTTTTCCACTTGGGTATACATCTCAGTCTGTATCTTGCTTCTAAACAGATGTTGTAATTGTTTCCGTATATGGCATGACATTCATTTTTTGCTCATATCTGGTGGCTGCTTGGTAACTACTTAGAAATCTCAAGTTCAGCAGTATCTTTACAGTGTAGTGGTATTTCCCACAGACAAAATAATATACATGGTTTCGCTGTCTAATTCAGAGAATGCTGATACTGTTTCCATGTCCTGGATGCATACTTCATATTGCATGGATTTTTTTTTTAACCTGACACAGCAGGCAATAAGATATAACAGTCTCCAATTCTCAGTAGATTTTACTATAAAAAGCATATAGGAGAAAACTGCCTTCTTTCCCCCCCTCTGTACCCCCCCCCCCCCCCCCCCCCCCAACACTAACATAAACCTTGCAAAGCACAGGGAACAGTTTTATTTTAAAGCCATGAAACAAAATGCAATAAACTAGAAGGCATAATGTGTTCCAGGGTTTGTAATCAATGCATGAAGCCTTGCTTACTGCCACAGCCCTTTCCAGTCAATTTTTTGTTAGTTTTCTCCTAATGACCTCCAATCTGCGAAAATGTTTAAAAGCAAAGAAGTGCAACATGATAAAAAAAAAATCTACACTTGGGATCTTCTGTTGCATATGTGGCTTCATTGGAATGGAAATGCGCTGAATGGTAATGTCCCTTTTGGCAATGTTTTGGCTAATTTTGATGAGTAAAAAAGAATAAGCCCATTTTACTTCCAAAAGGGCATAGCTTCACTGGTTTTGCACCTTGGTGATGAGATGGCAGACTGAAATATTTTGTTTCATAATGGTGATACATTTCAGTGAAGAATTAAATCAAAAACACCTGGGGGAACATCTTCTTCTCTAGAAAACTGACACATTTTTCATCTTAGGGAAACAAAAACAACTGTTAAGAGAGTTGCATTTCATGCAAGACATACAATGTAATTTTCATGCTCATTCCCTCTCAATAATATACATGAATGCCTGTTTTCTAGGGCAAATTGTAAATGTGTCAGCTGAGGCCTTGAAAATGGCAGTAAATTACAGTAGCATGAAATATCTGCTTGAAAATATTTCTTTATATTTGTCCATCTCTTCTTGAGTTTTGTAGCTCTAACATTATAAATTGTCTGTCTGTCCTGCATATGAAGTACAGATTTCTGGAAGTGAGACCTCTTCCTTGCGTAACCAGAGAAAGGAACATGAACACAAAATGTTGAGCTGACGTAAAGCAATACAGTTGTATTTCCTTGGGAAAAAAAATGGGCTTAACATTGTTTCTCCATATATTCTGGTCTGATCTCCAAAGCAGATTTGTTTCTCAGTAATGGTGTAACAAGCAGATTCACTTGCTTATTGACATCAGAGATCACACGGGGGCATTTTACTTGGAGGCTACCCAACCTGAATTTTCTTGTTATCTCTAGTGCCTGTCTTCTTTTGAGGCCTTCTGTTGACTAGCAAATTGTGGAGTATTCTCCTTGGAGTTCAAAAATGCATTTGAAGCCAGGAGAGCAAATGATGCAGTGAACCTCTTAGGAACACACTCATATGACAGATAGTAATAATAGTTTTATTTCATCCACATTTTTGAAGTGCCTTTCAAATTACTGGCCACATTCTTCCAGGATGAAGGGCTCCATTGTACATCAGCCTCAGCAAGAAACTGGGAACCTTAAGAATCCCATTAAGTAGCTAAATACCTCTTAAAGCATGTCCCCATTGGTTCTTTCACATGTTTTTCTGAATTTCTGCAACACATATGACGTGAATTAGAATGATGATAGTGATAAAATCCAAGTGTCTTTAATTTTGAATGTTTTTGCAGGACAGTGGCTTTTTTTTTTTGTTTGCATCATTAAAAGAATATTGGGGAATAATCAGAAAAAAATAACTTATTAATAGTGGGTTTATTCAGAAATGTCTACTTGGATTTAGTAGTTGTGAATTTTATTCTGTACATTTTTCTTTTTAAAAAACACAACAGTTTAGCTATTTCCTTTAATATTCATGCTTGGAGTATACTTCTCCCATACCACCAGAGTGGGCTGATACATGGATTCCAACTTTCTTGGGCCCAGCAGTTCCTAGGTAACAGAGATGGCACAACTTGCCATCTTTTATACCCACTTCTCTAGCTCAAGTGCATTGGCTGGCACAAATCACTGTGGGGTTCTTTCTGACAACATACTTTTACATATTTTAAAATATAGATAGCAGATAGGTTCAACAGTTTGTGAGAGAAACACTCCCACAAATCAACTGAGAGACAAGACAGACTTTATCAACTTCAACCACTGCCTCTGAAAGTGGCCAATAGCAAATGTTTAAGGAATATCTACAAGAAATGCATCATGCGTAGAGCATTTTTTCCTCCTGGTCCTACCTTCCTAGGGTGCACCAGTCTGCCATTCAGATACCTCCTTGACCAAAATGTGCATTTGGATCAGTGGGTTTAATGACAATGGATGGACCAGTCTTCCATCCATTTGTCTTATGTCTTTCAGATGCATTTCTATTTCTCACTTGTCCTGCATCTTGTGACAATGAATTCAACAGCTTGATGGTGTATGGTGTGGGAAATCTATTTCCTCAGTCTTTAGTTTTACACCTTGTTCTCATTGTGTCCTCTCTTGATTTTAAGCTTTGCTTCTAGACAAAACATGACGATACTTGCACATGACACCTGAAAGTAATAGGAAACTCTCCTTTCCTACCTAACCCTCCTAGGCCCACAGAGGTATATTGCCTAGTTTCTAAACAACCCTAACCTGATTTATGAAAAGTTGACTGTTCCTTCTACTGTTCCCTCATCTTTTTCTTTTTTTCCCCTTTCATCTCCAAATGTGTCAATAAAATTTCTTTACACACCTGAAGAAACTGCTAGAGATTTGTTCACATTCTCTTTTTGTATAAGTGAAAAATGATGTACTTCCCTGAACAATATGGTAAAGGGCACACTTATTGTTAGTAAATGACTCTGCCTGCTATAGTATTGTTCCACCAGACTTCATCCTTTTTTTTCTAAAAAATTTTCACAACACACCTCCTAGTTACAAGTAATCTTAAAAGGAAAAGCATTCCAAATTCTGTATATTATCTATAGACGTACTTTGTGCTTTTCTTTAACCAATTTTCAGCCTGTGAAAGTTACAGAAGCTGCACATAGACAACTTCTGTATGACTTTAAAGCACACAAGCAAAGCATGAACCTGAAGGTTGAAGTGATTTTATTACCATATAAAAGAAAACTGAAATAAAGAGGCAAGGTTGCTACTTTATTTTCAAAAATAAAATTAAATAGTACACAAGTATTCCTTCAATACATCACTGCCCTGAAAGCACAAAGCCTTTTGTAGCTGTATGATAACAATTTCTGGTAATAAGCAAAAAACTGCACTGTTTTTGCGGATGACTTTAAGCCATGGCCACCAGATATTAAAATATCAAAAATCCGAAAATCCCCTATTGTGCTAACAAGTGGTGATTCATATGAAAACCACATTGTTCATTGTTATCCAAGACCACACACTCTCTCTCTGTAGGAGATTCAGTCAATGCCATTGTAAAGTTATCCAAGATCATGACTCATTTCCTAATTCTTCTTCTCTCAGTACACAAAGGATATTCCACCACATCTTAAAAAAGAAATAACACAGAAGCAAACACAGGAAAATGTATTGTATTTCCCTATTGTCTGTTATTGTATGGCCAGTCCTCAACTCAGATTCCAGAACAAAATCTACCCATTTCACAAGGCCTGTTCAACATTAGTCTGGAATAGCACTGTGCAAAACTTCTGTTATAAAACCTCCAAACCTAACCAGAGGCTGAGGTTTCCATTAAACAGCAAAAGCTTTGTTTTGGATGCCTGATGTAGGAAGTTTGTGCTCTGACAAAGTGGATGCCATGAAAAGGCAGGCAGTCACAAAACTTCTGGACATGCTCAGCAGCTAAAACCAACAGTTGCTCTCCTGGAGGCTGGAGATTTCTCCTAACTTGTCAAAGTGGAAGGTAAGCACTTTTGTAAATGAAACACAGGACTAGGAGCAACCTTCTGGAGGAAGGAACTCATCTTCTCAGGAGCCAAACCACCACCATAGTGTCACATTTGGTGTTTTGTGTTTGCATGGCAAGGTTTTGGTAGTGCAGGGGGCTAGAGAGGTGGCTTCTGTGAGAAGCTACTAGAAGCTTCCCCTGTGTCTGATAGAGCCCATGCCAGCCAGCTCCAAGATGGACTCACTGCTGGCCAAGGCCAAGCCAACCAGTGACTATGGTAATGCCTCTGTGATAACATATCTAAGAAAGGGGAAAAAACTGTGCAATGGCAATTGCAGCTGGAGAGAGGAGTGAGAAGATGTGGGAGCAACAACTCTGCAGACACCAAGGTCAGTGAAGAAGGAGAGGGAGGAGGTGCTCCAGGCACCAGCGCAGAGATTCCCCTGCAGACCATAGTGAGGCAGGCTGTCTCCCTGCAGCCCATGGAGGTTAACGATGGAGCAGATATCCACCTGCAGTGCATGGAGGACCCCACGCTGGAGCAGGTGGATGCGCCCAAGGAGGCTGTGACCCCATAGGAAGCCCACACTGGAGCAGGCTCCTGGCAGGACCTGTGGACTCACAGTGTCTTGGTCTGGACTATTCAGGCTAGAATATGAGGTGAAAACATGTTTCCTTTCTAAAGGACAGCCTGTGGAGCACATTTAAGGTCAACAGTATGAAATGAAAAAAAGAAATTTTACATTTATAGACATGACCATTAAACTCTCTGGGAGAAGTTAGTGGTAGCATAGAACTAATTAGGATTCTTATTAGTTTGCCAAAACAAAGGATATATGAGTAAAAGCCACCTGCTGCCTTCAGAGTCACTTTGAGAGGCTGGAGAAATAGAAACTTACTCATAACATGTGTAATCATTACCTGTAATGCCTTTTGTCTCAGAAAAAGAGTAAAAAATAACGTCTCTCCTTCTGCTATTGTAGCTGGTGACTTCAGCTGCTGGAGTTACCTTGGTGGGATTGAAAGCTGTCCTGCAGGGGCTGGTGAAAGCCATCCCATGAGGTGAAAACATCCAGATGCAGTTTAGATTTGCAACACTGGTTTCACTGTACTTCCCAACAACAAATAAAGATTCAATTAAAGGTCAAAGCTAAGTGCACCATCTCTGCTGTCTTTTGACAGCTGTATGTGTGTATACAAACAATGAATAACTCCAGCCTGTCAATGGAACTGCTTTGCAAAGCAGTGCTGTCAGCTTCGTTTGGCAAGCACAAACAGTGCTGCATAGTGCCACAGAGCAATAATCTGGCTACAGGAGTCAAATACATGTTTTAGGGTGGTTTTTTTGTTTGTTTTCCTGGCTTTTCCAAGGTCATCCTTGCTTTTTATTTTGACACTCTTCCACCTGGACCTGGGTTTGTTGCAGCCAGATATTGTCATCTGTTCTTCAAAGCTCACACTATCGCATCTGCACGAGGGCAGCAGAGAGCTGGTCTGGTAGCTGTGTGTCAAGTCCACTCGAGCTGGACACCCTGAGAGGTACAAACAGAAGTGGTTAATGAAGAGCCTGCTTGTACAGTGATGAGGCTTTGCATTGTGTGAAAACAAACACACACAAAATAAACTCAGCTTTTTAGCCAACTGCTGCACTTTTCATTGCAAAGAATTCACTTGAAAATATATCAGCTCCCTCAGTTTACAGTTATCTCGGAGTTGGACAGAGTGAGGGTTCAAATTGAAACAAGCTGTGTATTAAGGTGCTTGCATAGGAGCCCTGACTTTTCAAAGGACCAAAGATTGTATTTGAAGGAAGAGATCCACACTTCCAGAGGAAACTAATGAAATTTAGCATATTTATTAAGGAGCTCAAATTGTATTATAAAATGCTACAATCATCAGACTCATAACTTCTCTGTTTTCATTGGAGCCTCTTTAACAGGTTTATGGACCTCTGGCAACTCTCAAGTTGTCAGTCTTGTGTCTGTTTTCCTCCTCTAAAAGGAGGAAGTTTTTTTGTCATAAAAATTCTGAGGAAATGATCTTTTAAAGAATTCTTTCAATATAAACTAACAAAGGAAGTATGGTTTGGGTTGGAAGGGACCTTTAAAGACCATCTAGTCCAACCCCCCTGCCATGGGCAGGGACATCTTTCACTAGATCAGGTTGCTCAAAGCCCCATCCAACCTGATCTTGAACATTTCCAGTGATGGGGCATCCGTGTCTCTGGGCAACCTGTTCCAGTGTCTCACCACCCTTATCGTAAAGAATATATCCAATCTAATCCTACCCTCTTTGAGTTTAAAACCATTGGCCCTTGTCCTGTCACTACAGGCTCTGGTAAAATGTCTCCCTCTATCTTTCTTATAAACCCCCTTTAAGTATCGAACAGCCACAATAAGGTCTTCCCAAAGCCTTTTCTCCAGCCTGAACAGCTCCAACTCTCTCAGCCTTTCTTCATAGGAGAGGTGTTCCAGCCCACAAATACTTTCTGGGGCTCTCCTCTCGACCTGCTCCAACAGGTCCATGTCTGTCTTCTGCTGGGGGCCCCAGAGCTGGATGCAGAACTCTAGGTGGGGTCTCATGAAAGCAGAGGAAGAGGATCCCCTCCCTCAACCTGCTGGTCATGCTTCTTTTGATGCAGCCCAGGATACGGTTGGCTTTCTGGGCTGCAAGCGCACATTGCTGGCTCATGTCCAATTTGTCACCCACCAGTATCCCCAAGTCCTTCTCTACAGGGCTGCTCTCAGCCCATTCCCGTCAGTCTGTACTGATAGTGGGGATTGCTCTGATGCAAGTGCAGGACCTTGCACTTGGCCTTGTTGAACTTCATGAGGTTCACATGGGCCCACTCCTGTCCAAGTCCCCCTAGAAGGCATCCCTTCCCTCTAGCATAACAACTGTGCCACTCAGCTTGGTGTCATCCACGAACTTGCTGACAGTGCGTTCAGTCTCACTGTCTATGCCATTAATAAATATATGAACAGTACTCATCCCAATATGGACCCCTCAGGGGCACCACTTGTTACTGATCTCCATTTGGACATTGAGCCTTTGACTGCAGCTCTTTGGATGCGGCCATCCAGCCAATTCCTTATCCATCAAATAGACCATAGATGAAATCCATCTCTCTCCAAATTAACAACAAGGATGTTGAGTGGGACCATGTCAAAGGCCTTACAGAAGCCAAGGTAGACGCCATCAGTTGCTCTTGCTTTATCCGCCAAAGCAGTCACTCCATCATAGAAGGCCATCAGGTTGGTCAGGCATGATTTGCCCTTTGTGAAGACCTGTTGCCTGTCTCTAATCTGCCCTCCCTGTAATCCATATGCCTAGCTTCCAGGTGGATCTGTTCCATGATCTTACAGGGCACGGAGGTGAGGCTGACTGGTCAGTAGTTCCCAGGGTCCCCTTTTTAGCCTTTTTAAAAATGGGCATGATGTTTCCCTTTTTCCAGTCACTTGGAAATATGCCTGACTGCCATGACTTTTCAAATATGATGAAAAGCGGCTTAGTGACTAGATGAGCCAGTTCCCTCTCTACCCTGGGATGCATCTCATTGGGTCCCATGGACTTGTGTATGTTCAGGTTCTTCAGGTGATCTCGAACCTGATCTTTTTCTATGATGGGTGAGACTTCATTCCCCCAGTCCCTGACTTGAGATTCAGGGTCTTGAGGGATGTGCAAGAGCAATTGCCAGTGAAAACTGAGGCAACAACTTGTTGAGTACCTCAGCCTGTCAGTTGTCACCAGATCCCTTGTGTCATTTATCAGGGGGACTACAATTTTTTGTCTTCGTTTTCTGATTAATGTACCTATAGAAGCCCTTCCTACTATTCTTCACATCCCCTGACAAATTTAACTCCATCTGTGCCTTAGCCTTCCTGATCCCATCCCTACACTGACAGGCAGTATCCCTATATTCTTCCCAGCATGCATGTCCTGCTTTCACCGCCTATGCATTTCCCTCTTGTCTTTCAGTTTGACCAGGAGGGCCTTACTCAGCAATGCTGGTTTCCTGCCTTGTTTGCCTGATTTCTTACACATGAGGATCAAGAGTGTTTGTGCTTTAATAAAAACGTCTTCAAATAGCTGTCAGCTCTCTCCTGTTTCTTTATCCCTGACGGTAGTTTCCCAGGGGATCCTCAGATTGACAACACCACTTCACTTCACCAAAGGTTTTGATCTCAAAAGATTATCTTTTAGGTATAAAATGCATTTCTTTAGGAAAATTACCCATTTGAAGTCATGTAGTCCTGGCAAAGTTTATCTGTGTAACAGAAATTTTGTGATGCTTGGTTTTCTTCTGAAATTTCTGGATTCTGTAATTTAATGATAAATTGAGAGTCTCTTGTTTCTCATTAGGGGAAAGATAAAATTTCTAGCTATTATAGAGAGAAAGGGATGTTGCAAAACATTTCTGAAGGAACTTGAAGGAATATAAAAGAATGATAAAGTTAAATAATTTATACAGCTTCTATATCATCTGACTAGGGCAATACCATTTCACCTCTCAGACAATGTTAGTAGAGATCTGTATCTAGGGATAGTCAAAAGCAGGCTGGCTGAGGCTCATGACTTTGTCATGACAAATATCAAGTAAGGACGAAAGTAGAGAAGGTGGAAGAAGGATCATTGATGCCTTTGGCTAGGTTTACATCACTGTCATGGTTAACCCCAAATTGTAACCCAATACCACGCAGCCGCTCGCTCACTCCCCACTCCCTGCTGGGTGGGGAGGAGAATTGGAGAGAAAGGAAAATTTGCAGGTTGAGATAAAAACAGCTCACCAGGACAGCAAAGGAAAAATATAACAATATATTAATATTGATAATAATAATATATTAAGGATAATAGAATATATAAACAACGATACACAATTTCTCACCACCTGACAACCGATACAGCCCGTCCCGAGCAGCAGTCAGGGAGCAGGGGTATCCCCCCCCAGCTATCCTAGAACAGCAAGTTCCAGAGAGAGCAGGCAAGGGAACAAACAGTCAAATGAATGAAAAACAAAAAGGAAAAATAGGGAAACAAAAAGCAACCCAAAGGGAAGCTTAAGGATTAAGGCAAGTTAAGGGTCTAAAAAGCCTAGTGGCCCACCGACTGACCATCACTTATACCGGGCATGATGTCTATGGTATGGAATACTCCCTTTGGCCAGTTTGGATCAACTATTCTGGCTCTACCCCTCCCAAGTTTTTGCACCTGCACATTAGCAGAACCTGGGAAACTGCAAAAGGCCCTGGTCGTTCAGCAGCAACTAGCAACATCAGTGTGCTATCACCGTTCTTCTCACACTAAAGCCAAAACACAGGAGCTGCTGAATACAAAACTACCTCCATCCCGGCCTAAACCAGGACAATCTCCCAAAAGTGACTACAGTCCTCACTCTGTCTGCTTGAGATCAAGTCATTCTGAAACCCTTTCACTGGCATCATCTCTTTGCTGTTGCACAGACACATACAGTCTATGTTAAGCCTAGCTTTGAAGACAACAGCAAAGACCTCTAACAGACCTATCAAGGACTGTTTATGCTGGCATTGAATTTCCTATGGATATTTTTGCTGTAAAAAGCACCACATCTTTTTTTTTCTTCTTCTTCTTTCAAATATTGATGATAAATTTAACACTTGTCAGAGGGGTCTGTGACAGCCAAGGGAGAAGAGCAAGAAGCTAGAAAAGATACAAACATATTCAAAATTGCTTTCCTCATGTAACATCAATGTTATTGCTGTCATGCTTTAGAGGCCATCCTGACATGTCATACCAGAGGTGTGGAGCATGTTGGGAGGGTCAGTGAAAATTGCCACCAATAAATGCCGTTGTCCTGAGGGATAACGTCAGGGGACCCAGAGTTGACATACACAAAGTTACT
This sequence comes from Phoenicopterus ruber ruber, assembly GCA_009819775.1. Classification (NCBI taxonomy): domain Eukaryota; kingdom Metazoa; phylum Chordata; class Aves; order Phoenicopteriformes; family Phoenicopteridae; genus Phoenicopterus; species Phoenicopterus ruber. The sequence goes on along the minus strand of CM020218.1, from coordinate 57,549,805 downwards.
ATTGTATTTCTATCTTTTTTATTAAAAAAACCCCACACATCAAAACCTTCAGTATAGCACGTGTGGATAAAAGAAACAAGTTGTTTGTTTATTTATTCCTTGCAAAGGAATGTGATTAGCCCTTCAGGCAGCAACTATGCCAACTAAACTTGCACACTGTGGTTAGTGTTACTGGGAAATTAAGTCAGAGGTCAAAGAGCATGTATGTGTATAGTGGGATACATGGAGCAGAATAGTTTGTGGTGCCCAGGCAAACTGCTAGCACAGCTTTGAGATACAGTGGGTGCTAATTCTAGTAAGCTGTAGGTAATAGTTTCTTTCTGAAATTGAATTAACTTTGGAATACTTGATTTTTGCATTGCGTCTACATAGACACTGATGACTCTCAGCAGCACTGTGAGGGGAAGGTGTGTTCAGGTGCCAGCTCTAGACCTTGGTCTAGATCCTTTGCCAGGACTCATTCCTCTTGTTGCAGAACAGTCTACCCTGGTGGAACAAGGCAGAATAAATCAGATCCCCAAATATTGGAACTTCCTGATGAATTTTCATTTAGCATCTATGTAATAATTCAGACTCCTCCTGCTGCATCTGTGAGAAGAGAGACATCGTCTCTTAATTAAAAATAACTGCTTATCTCGGCCTGTGGTTTAGGTTGTCGTTTCAGACATGAGTTTCAGGACTGGCATTGTCGGTTGCGTATACAGATATGCAAGGCAATATTTTGGGCTTCGATTACAATAAAAACCTGATCAATATTTTCCCAAGTCCATGATTTTATGTGGTGATGTTGCTTTGGAAACTAAGATCTGCAATGAAACATGGTCTCCTATAATGAAAATAGTCTCATCAGCAGACTAGAAATTGCGGAGTTTTGTGTGGCTTTCAAAACGGCAAGTGATAAGACAACATTTTTCCACAGAAAACTTTGACCCGTTGGGCATTGCTTACACAGAGAAAGAGAGTTCTGTTCCTGGTTATGTTAAAATTGGCTTTTTGGTTCAATTAGGTTTTACAGGAGAACTCTCAGAGAAGGAGTAAGAATACGCCTTTGTGTTAGGGATGTTAAGTCGCAGCCATTGAGGGAGAGGTGAAAGAAATTTGAAAGTAGTTCTCTCCCCTGAGAACTGCAATATCTGATCTAAATCTTTCCTATTCTAAATATTAGATTATCTTGTCTCCACTGGAAAAAGAAGGATCATGTTACATGCCCTTGCTATATTGCCTAAGTAAATAAGTTTTCTAAATTATCCAGTAAAATCCGCTTTGTGCTGTGGTTGACATGCGGTTGGACTGCGATATAAGGTCTATATTGCCCTGGCTTTTATGTCTGGGGAGAGGACTGATGTAAGGGAGAGCTTCATAAAACTTATACGTCTCTCAGCACAACATCGCAAATACACCCTAAGATCTGGACTAAATATTACTCCAGCACAGAGTCCACATTGATATGTGGGGAAACACAGTTTCCCATCTACTGGGTAGCTGAATTCTCTGGCTGACACCCATAGAGATACAAGAGAGAAAATCACATTAAATCTTTTCTAGTTCCTGGGTTGCGTTGTAAAACTCTACCATTAGCACTAATTTTCAACAAAAAAAATTGTTCAAATTTATTTCGCAAAAGATTCTAACTTTCTTTAGAAAATGCAGAGGAGACTGCTTCTGATCAAAAAATCAAATGACCATAAATATTATCTGCATTTTATAGTAAAAAAGTGGGGGGACATCAACATTGAAGTGGCACCAGGAGTTACTATACATGTGTGTTACACACAGTTGTCCTTGTGCGCCGGACTCTCCCATGATGTATCTCATCATGAGATACAGAGTTGAGAGGAAGAGAGATTAGATCAGGAGATGTCACGTGAGCCAAAATCTGACCTTTGGACCAAAGCTCCTGTGAAGCTCCTTGCAGTACTTTAGGAAAGATCTATATGGAAATTAGCTGAAACAGTCAATGTTTTATTTTCTCAGCCTCATGATTGGCAGGGGAGGGGCGCTCAGCAACAAGAGGGGCTGGGAACAAGTTCTGCTATGTGTTTCAACCTCTTGCTATCACAGAGAGGACCTCTGAAATACCAAGTCATGGTGAGCCAGAACTCACATGGCCAGTAAAGAGATCACATCACTTGCTAAAAATGAAATCCTTCTGTCACTGTCATAATTGCCAATGTCATTGAAATTGGCCTGGCTGTATTTATCCTTATAGGTGTCCCCACTCCTCATTTCTAAATTGCCATTTCTGCCTTTTACACTAAAGCTAAAGGCACTTTGAACCTTGTACTTTACACACTGAGTTAGGAGACATTTTAAATTGGAATATATTGAGGGATAGTTTACCTCTGGTTCTCACAAATTTGATCTGAGATTTGTTCCATAAGTTGCAGCAGAGTGAGAAATTTGCAACTTAAAAGGATTGAGTTATATTTACGTTCTGATATATCCTCAACTGTAATAGACTGAGAAATGTTTTATCTCTAGCAGTTGCACTTTGCTCTGAGATTTGCACCTTTTAAAGGCGGACTGAAATTGCTCTACACTTGTAGCTTTTCTCTATCTGATAAATGGCTTGAGTTTCTGAGATCTTAGATGAGTGCCACAGTGAGGAAATGCTAAAAATTAATAATATCTGACTCTCTGAGGAACAAATAAGATGTTGACGTTCTTTTATTCAATATGCACCTATAGAAAGAGGAAAGGGAAATGCAGAAAAAACCTTAACTGCCTCCATCTTTGCAAAATCTAGAGCTTGTTCATGCGGCCATAATTGTTTTGGATAAGAAAATGACTGGTATTAAATCCAGAACAACTGAATATCATGATAATTTTACTATAATAAATCAAGATATGCTGGTCAATATTTCAGGAGCTATATGTCTCAGATTACCTTGTGTCATGGTTTAACCCCAGATGGTAACTGAATACCACGCAGCCGCTCACTCACTCCCCCCCCTCCCCAGTGGGGTGGGGAGGAGAATCGGAGAGAAAAGAAAACTTGTGGGTTGAGATAAAAACAGTTCACCAAGAAAGCAAAGGAAAAATACAAAAATATATTAATAATAATAATAATATATAAGGATAGTAATATATAAAATGAACGATGCACCCAATGACCAATACAGCCCATCCTGAGCAGCAGTCAGGGAGCAGGGATATTCCCCAACAGCTATCCCAGAACAGCAAGTTCCAGAGAGAGCAGGCAAGGGAGCAAACAGCCAAACGAATGAACGAAAAGGCCTGAATGAGCGAAAAAAAGAAAAGCAGGGAACAAAAAGCAACCAGAAGGGAAGCATAAGGGAAGTGGCCCACCTGCTGACCCTCACTTGTACGGGGCATGACATCTATGGTATGGTATACCCTCTTTGCCAGTTTGGATCAACTATTCTGGCTATACCCTCCCAAGTTTTGTACCTGCACATTGGCAAAACCTGGGAAACTGCAAAATGTCCTTGATCATTTAGCAGCAACCAACATCATCAGTGCACTATCACCATTTTTCACATACTAAATCCAAACACAGTAGCTGCTGGAGACAAAACTAGCTCCATCTCAGCCTAAACAGGGTACCTTGTAATTATGCACAGAGGAAATGAGAACATGGACCACAGAAGGTGATAAATGGGCCCCACAAAATGTTGATGTAATTCTGCCACAACATTGAAAGACTAGAAAATGGCGAGGATTTTCTTCTTGCTGAGTCTGCATGTAGTAATGAATATGTCTTCTTCTTTTACACTAGGTATAGCACGCAACATTTAGAGAGGGCAACGTAGTGTTTAATGGAGGATGTTATTAAGGACACATCAAGTAATTCAGCAATGTTAGTTGCTTGTATGCACCTTGAAGCTCTGACATAAATGCACAGATAATGCAACTTGCTTTTCCCTGTGGTGTTTTCAGGAGCTTAAAATAGCTCTGACTACCATTTCAGGACTTGAAGAATGCTGCAGGGATACAGATAATTGTCTTACAATCCACACTTTTGATCACTAATTTTGATCAACCTACAATTACAGCAGCAAAATAATTGGTACATGTTAACAGCAAACTGTGGACCTTTTGTCTAGATTAAAGCTGGTGGCATACTAGAGAGCCCCGGGCTTTGGCAGGTATATATGGGAATGGTCATAAGTTCTACTTCAGTTTTGGCCACTTGCCCCTGTTAGCTTTCTATGTTCAAATAAATACCAAAAGCTGTGATAATTAGTGGCTTATCCCTACTAATGCTGCAACTCTGGGTTAACTGGGTACCTGAGATAACGGACCATGTGACTAGCAATGGTGACAAGGCCTTCATTGTCACTTTGCTAATGAATACCATAATTGTCTCCAGAAGATAAGAAACCTCATGAAAGCGGAGGCAGAAGCGAGAAGGCCAAAGCAGAAACCCCATGAGAATCTCCAGTAAAGCCTGGCTGCATTAAACATCCACCGTAGGAACCATACTGCAAAGATGAGCTGTGAAAATGAAGGGATTTTCAGGCTTCCATGGTTGTGAAGGGTTATCTGAGGAGGATTATCATCTGATCAGGCACTCCCATGTTGCCCCACAAATTCCTCTTATCTTGGGCAAATCCATTTGCTTCTTTCATGCTCAGGTTCCCCATGTGTAAAATCATGGAGTTCTTCATGTATTGTGCTATGATGTGAAGGTTCATTTAGGCTTTATGCAGATAGCCCCAGACTTTTTAAAGGAATTCAGCTCTCAGGGAAGTGATCCAAAATACCCTGGGTTTTGGTCTGAAGGCAGAAAATTCTCACAAAATGTTTATTTGAAGTGATGTCAGTGGTCTGGGTCAACCGAGAACAAGCTGCTCAATGGAACAAGTGGTCAGTATAAAGAGCAGTGTTTGTTCAGAAGACAATGAAGTCAACAGCCATCCTATCCGACCTGCTCTTTCATTCAGAGCAAATACTGTTGAGCCTTGCCTTGTGTTTCCAGATTGCTGAAGGCTTTTGAGAACCCAGGTCCAACTGTGAATCAATGGGATCTGATAAGTCCATCTGAGTACATGGGTCTAAGTTATGGGGAACTTGCTTGGTTTCAGGAAAGCAGAACAAACCACAAACGAAAGTGGCAGTCACCAAAAATAGCTTGAGACCAAGAAAAGGAGAGCAGGAAAGACAGAGGGGCAACTGCAGGAAATTAGAGACATTCATACACAGACGCGAGCAAAAAAAGGAGAGGAAGAACCTTACTGCAGGGGGCTTTTGTGGAGATGAAAATGTTAAGAAACCACAAAGACAAGAGAGGGTCTTTTGTGCTTGGGAGGAAAATTAGGTCTGGGTATTTTAAACCAAAGAATTGCATGGGATTTGTAGACTTTCTAGGGAAATTGTGCCATCGCAGACAGTTGAGAGTCCTTGGAGAGTGCTGGAAGAAACTTTTGATTTTGAAAGGTAGAAATTCCCAAATGAAATGGCTGCTTTAGATTTGATACTAATTAACAGGGAGGAATTTACTGTGAATCCAAAAAGGACAGGTAACTAGGATGAAAGCAATCACAGAGATTTACTTAATTACTTCAAAGAGAAGAAGAAAGTGCAAGACAATTAAAGTGAAACGTAAGGAATTGGTAAGGACTTAGGAAAATCCATTCATTCTAAAGAAGTCAATGGAAAACTGTTCAGAATGGAGAAGTAGGTTTAGAGATGATTGTGGTCAGAAGACAAGAGGTCTTCTGAGACCTAAAAATGAGCAAGGAATTGGACAGAGTGCAAAAATAAGATGCATGCTGATGACTATACAAAGAACGCAAGTATGAAGGGATCACGGCAGAACATTGTTGCACAAAATTTCTATTAGCAAGGGACACTAAAGGAAAGAGGAAAAGGTTATACAGACATACTGGGAGTGAGAGAAAAGCAAGCTCAAACATGGGACAGAAAAAACTTCTAAGGTTTTCAAGAACTGGCTTTTGATCATCAGGGATGTACTGAGAATCCTTCATCTTGCCTCAAAAGAGGATTGGACTTGGAAGGTCCTTGCAATTTCCCTTACAGCTCACCTTTCTCTGATCTATGTGACAAGGCAAACCCGGATTTTTGCTATTGAATGACAAAGCAGCAGTAATTATACCACCATCCTTTTAACAAATGAAGCCTTTAATGACTTCTAAAAAGAATTGATTCTGAAGATAGCACTCCTTAACTGAATAGCAAATTTCTGAAAGCATAAATCAGTATGCTCAGTAAAAGACCCATGTTATTAAGGGAGGGCAGGACTCATCATTTTGAACAGAAAACAACTGATCAAGTCAGATGTGGATGTGAATTAATGCCTGTTGCTTCTTGTCAGCAGTTGTGTTGCAGATCTCCTATATAAGCCTCTTGGTTGATGCTCATCCTTCCCTTCTTCTGACAATAAGACTTGCAGCAGCAAACTCTTGCTCTCAAAGCTTTGTTGTCAAGTAGGGGTGATTTTCTTTATGAGTTTTGGGGGTGGGTGGGGGTGTTGTTTTTTTGATTTGTTTTTTTTAAGAATGCTGCTTGCCAGTTTTGGCCTTGATATTTCACAAGAAAATCAGCATTTAAATTATCTTTTGCTTAAACTCTCCAAGCCCAAGAAGCTTAAATAATTGAACCTATAATTCCAGCAAAAAGATCAAATGAAATTATTTATTGGGGGATGGGCTAATGGAATATGGAATTCATAATTTGGCCTGTCCATGCAAAATCTTCTAAGTATTTCAGTTTTGGACCTGAAGTGCTTTGGATATATAAAGTCATTCTGCAGCCGTAAAAAACTGTGAAAACATCCCAAACAGGTATACTGGGGCTGTGGGCTGATTTGTACAAATGGAGAAGCCTAAAATATGTGCAAACTTAATTATCTGAGATATGTAGTTATTTAAATGCTCGTGTACATGTTCACACATGCAGCTGATTCATACACACACTCTCACATTTTACTCAGCCTTTTAGAAGATATTTACAAATATTGGTAATTATTGGCATATAAAAGTGCTACACAGCAAGGATGGAAATTAGTTGGGTAATCTTTAATATCAAAGTGGTACAATCTAAGAATGGCCTGAGTTCTTGAGATGATTCCTCTCCTCACTGCATCAAAATTGTTCTTTTCATTTCAGTACAACTTACTTTTCTCCCAAGTGTAGCCTATGTATTGTATTTTATTGAATTTTTTAAGTGTGAGAAGATTGAAGTGTTTTATACTGTTAAGGTAATTTGAATCAAAGGAAAGACAAAGAATACTTTAAAAGATGTTTCATGTATTTTAGCTTAGAGTCTAAATAGCAGGTTTACTTGGAAATTCTCAGAAAATTAATTCTGTTCTCAGAGGTTAAGTTCTGTAAAGCTGAGGGAGATGCACTTCGTTATGTATTAGTAATATAGTGGTTTACTCCCTGAGGTAAGAACAAAACTGAGTTCAGGCCCAGCTAGGGAGTTGGTAAGAGTACCTTCATAGTGAAACCTCCATGGGAGTAGGCTAATCTGGGTGTCCAAGGAGACTGTTTTTCCTTTACTAGATATAGATGATTTCTGTCCTCACAATCAATGCCAGTGTGGTTTGTACTTTGAAATACCTGCGTTTACAGTCTCTATCTTGTTTCCCATTGCTTCAGATTCTCTGGACATTCTTAGTCCTCTGATTACTTTGTAAATTAAATTCCTGACTACTGCTTCTGCAAAGCCTGCACCAGTGTTAAAAGTTTCTCTTTGTAGCTCTTCTACAGCTTGCCAGATTCTTCTCCTATAGGTATCTCATGCTGTGACTCCTATGAGCGTCTAATTTATTTTGGAGTTTTAATAACCCCTCCCAAAGGCCTTTAACTCCAATTGCTATTTGGTCTAGAATTATTGCTACTATAACTTCACCAATAGTATCCTGGAGCTCCGAGGCTAAGATCTGTGAAAATCAGGCATTGAATACCACCCTGTTTGCTACTGACTGTTGTGCAACAAAAGGCATAATCTGCATTTTTTTTTGAAGTGAACTGTATATCAGACTTATTGCATCCATTCTACATTTCTCTGCTGAAGCTTTGTAAATAGACATATTATAACTAACTACCAAATTCTTTTGACCAGGCAACTTTAAGAGACAAGACTTTTCACATGCTGGCTTTTCAGTGTTGGTCACTGCTGGGAGATGCAGCTGAAATGTCTGTTTAGAAGTTCACCAATTATCTATTATATTTTTACCATTTTCACTGAAGCTGGAAGCTGCATTTTATCTATGGCAACACAGCTGTTATACCTCGGCCTCTACTGAGCCTTTTTAACCATATTTGTTGGTTTCTGGTGGGCTAACGGTACCTCTAATTTTGTTCTGAAAAATAGTATTCACTCAAAATAGGCTTTTCCAGAGGAACATGGTGCTTGTTCTTCATTGCTAATTGGACAGAGTTCATGTTGCTGTAATTGAGATTTCACTCAAAGGCTACTAATGATAAAAGGGACTATTGATTATAGATTTCAGCAAGCTTTTGACCAGGTATTCTATCTTTTTGTCACATATTTGCAACCTGTATTGTTATCAAACACTTAAATTAGAACAATGTCTTTTCAACAGCTTCTAGAAGTGCGAAGGCAGTAAAAGAGGGTCAGAGGAAATAAGGCAAAAAAAGACATTGTGACTTTTGTGTGCACAGAGGTTGTGAACAGCAGCTGCTAATCATAGTGACAGGCAGCTGCAATCATACAACATTTTATGCTAGTTACACATGTCAATATCTTCCAGCTCATTATGGATTTTAATTTTAATTAGATCAGCAATTCATTATTCATTACAGATGAGCAAATTCAGAATTTCTATCCTGTGAGAAATTCCCATATTTCCATGTGGATTTTTGTGCCAAGGATCATATCACTAAATTTAAGATGCCTCAGAGATGGGGGTACCAGGCTTGTGATATGAGTCCTTGGGAGTCAGCCATAGTAATATGTCTAATACTTGAATACAGAGTGGAGTCTGGATATTGTACTTATATCAGTCTTCAAAGCTTATTAACTATAGGAGCTAGGAAGGAATGTTTTACTCTCTATGGACAGGAGTTTAGCTTCTGAGTTTGTTTATTCTTTTACCTCCATCTGAAGCCCTGTAGTCTGATTGTGGCTGTAACAGAGAGGAGAGTAAGATGGTGTTCTTAGGCAACATCAGTTGTCCAGTGGCTGATCTGTGGCTGTTTGTGGGCTGTCCTACTTACTTAAAACAATTACTATATTTGGGTCAGAAAGGGTCCTTTTGTCCTCTTCAGTAGTATGAAGAACAGGTCACTTTCTGAGTTTCTGGGATTTGTAGTAACACCATGTCTTTTGAGCAGGGCCCAAGGCTGCTGGAAATATCTGTTCCTTGTGACCCTTTCCTCTGGTGTACTATGGCTGTTGCTTTTGAAGATGATGTTTGATGGGACTTCTAAGTTGTCTGGTGTCCTGTATCTGGAGGGACTGGGTGAACCAATGGTCCTGACAAATGTGCTCTGGTGAAAAAATAAAGCTTAAAAATCACGTCTAATGGAGACATGGACCGACAGCCCAAGAAACGGAGAGTATGAAGTAATTTCTTCCTGACTGCTTAGTGTCTTGGCACAAATGCCTGATGAGCAGAAATGCAATCACCTGCCCAAGCTTAACCACATAGGTGAAACTACCGGTATATTTAACTGAGAAAAAGCAGAGAATATTTCCAGGAGTTCTAGGCCCAGTGAAGCCCTGCCTTGCTGCAGATTTGTGTCCTTGCTGTAGCATATGCGTGTTTTCTGCTATTGATACACAATGCCTTTCTTCCAGGAGAACATGTTTTCCTCTGCCTGGCTGCCGGTTTTCCATAGAATTCATAAAACTTTATATTCTATTTCTCCATCAAATCTGGCTGAGTTTGGGCAACTGATTCCAAAGTTACAAGAGAGCGAAAATTGACAGAGTGGAGTCACAGAAGCCCTGTTTCCCAGACAAAAGGATAAGTGGAAAACAAGGTAAAAGTATCCTTCATCCTGGTAGCTATTGACTCTTGCTGTGAATGTCCATAATGAATAACATGATGCAGTAGGAAAGTAGAGAAGTTCAGGAAAAGCTACGTCCACTGTCAGATTGTCATACAACAGTCAGACCCATATGCAGTGCCAGATGAGATTGATGATACAAACAATTATTAGAAATTGCTGTATTGAGATATAGCTACCAGGAAATACTTGGGTGTCATCTGGCTAAGGCAGGCACAGGTTCTTACCTATGTACATAGAGTGGTAACTTATGGTGAATTATCCAGTTCATTTCTGTGGGAGAACTTTTTTTGTTTGTGTTGGGATGGTGATAATGAAACCACCTTGGTGACCTATTGTGTTTCATATTGGCTGAGTAGAAATAGGGAATTTTGCATATAACTAGATATATATTTGGGATATCAATTACGTGTTTTACCATGTCAGGATGTTGTCTATGGTTAAGGCATTGCTTGGAAATGCTAACATCTTGTTCCTTGCTCTCTGGAATTTTGTGGGATGTTGGCCCTCATGCTCTGCCCGTTAATCTGCAGAAGAGAGGCAGTGATCCAATGTCTGAGACATGCAGTGCTTGCAGTTCTGAATGGATTCACCTGATCATAGCTGGTAGTCCTCTGGAAAGTCAGGTATTTCCAGAAAAAGGACAGTACCACACATCCTTTCCTGCCCCATTTCTAGTGCTAGCTATTGGCAGCTCTATTCCCATTCTTTAGAAGTTCATTTGCATGAATAAGCCTCAAAACTGTGAAAAATCCCAGCTGCCTTTGACAGTGTGCCAAGGCCCACAGTCTTAAAAACCCCTAAAGGTAATACTGATCAAAAGTATGCAAGGTTTAAGATAGTGAAGAAGGATCAGAGCACAAGTTTGACCTGAATTATCGCAGTATTTTAAACTGTTGCTTCACAGCTGCTAGCAGCCTCCTACTAAGGACAGCAGGCCTTCTGCATCTGGTTGAGGTATTCAGCTGTAGGTGCCTTGGAGTGCTCCCAGCAAACGATCAGCATTGTATTTAAATCTCCACTGAAAATTAGTTTCTTCCTCTTCACATGCTCCCTCTTGCCACTGAGAAGATTTAGTATTCTTTGAGAGAGAGGGGGAAATTAAATTACTTCAAAAAAAAAAGATTGATGGGCCTAAGGAAAAAAAGATTGAAATTCTGAGCTGTTCTCCAAGGCTATTAAATTCTAATTGGACGAGTGCCTTGTGTTGAACCTGCAGGCTGCAATAGGATGGGTCTATAAGGTCCAAAAGGGACATACATAGTTGTAGCACATATATTTATTGCTGTAGGCACCCCTGTATCGAGTGGGCACAGCTGAATAACAGGAAGGTCTGACATTGTAATGATTCCTGCTCTCTCTCATTATTCTAAAACAATAGGAGACACCCCTGAGGTGTCTCCTGACTTATTGTTTCATTACAGCTCCTGAGCAGGGGGTTGGCTACCTTTCATCTAGTACTACTCATTTCAGTTATGGAAATGGCATCCTTAGTTATCCCCATTTCCTAGGACATCTGCCTATGGAGGTGTTTTTGGGCTCTCTTCTTTCAGGGCTACAACTTCCTGAAGCCAGACCTCCATATGAGCTAGCCTGGAGTGAAATCTGCACTGCCTTACCCAGCAAAGGCAACCTGCTAGACTCTCAAACCAAGCCTACAACTTGCAGGAGGGTTGAGGTTTACCAATTTCATGAGGAGCAGTGTCAGAACAATGCTATGAATTGAATATTTCAGCCTGCTTTAACACTGTCATTTCTACTGTAATGAACATAGGATGGTCAGAACAGCTGTCCAGTATGGTCTTTATTTGCACCAGAATGGCAAGGAAAGACACAGGAGCAAACAAGGCGACAAACATTTCTGTGCCTAATTTATCCTAGAGACACATCGTTCTGTAACAGGTATATGCTTAATTTTGCAAAAGGCCTGAATTATTGCTAAAACAAACCTAAGGTTGCTGCCATTCTAGTTTGCCTACGAACACTTATGATAAGCTAAGAAGTCTATTGGGTCATTCCCAATAGTACCCATTAATTTCTCTGGCTTTTCAAGGCCCATATATTTATTACCTCTGGTTGTTGCATGTGCACAAACTGGAATGATGAATGCTTCCTACAGTTCATAAAAGATCGAGCAGCTACAAATTTTATGAACTAGACTATTCTTCTATGTTGGAAAAACCTGCCACAAACAATTTGCTTTGGCAGGTAATATGATATGAAGACATGTTTGATCATTTTTTCCAAACGGATAATGAATTTTAATTGCAAACAACTTTTAACTACATAACAATATTCGGGCTTTCTTCTTTTGTAGAATCCTTGGAATTAAATGGTCTATATAAGAAAAGGATGGGAGCTGCTGACTTCTTTTGAATAGTGTCATTCATAAAGTTACTTAAATGGAAAAAGTGGAGGACTGAGTTTCTTATTTCTGTATGGGTAAGATTCATGCAATGCTTGTTGACTGGGTAATATCAGAACAAAGACTTAAAGAATTTACCTTGTCAAGTCAGTTTGTATAAATAATTGTGAAATAAAACTGGAGAGCAATATGGTGGTTTTCTCTGAAAACTGTAGTTACTCTGTGGGTATCGTGACTGTTTAAAATGATTGTTAATAATGATGGGCTAATTTGTGGACACTCTGGAAATTTGAATGGTGCTTAACAGTGTATGATCACTGAAGAGTTTTCAGGTGCCTCTTAATAAAGGGATTGAGAGAAACAGAAGAATAGAGAGAAGGAAGGTAAAAGTAACTGGTGGTCAAGTCTCATTTTTCTGAAATAGCAAGAGCTTTTTTAGTTTAACATAATTCTTCTAGAGATTGCAATGCTGTAAAAGCAGCTGTGTTTGTGAGAAAGTACAGCTCTGCCAAAAAGTATAGCAATAATATATAGGTATCAGCTGGCCTATAGCAAAGGCCCCTCACGTGTCCAGGGCTTCCATTTGCATTCAGGTCATGAAGATTGGTTTAAATCTTTTTGTAAGTACTTGAACCTTACTGCTTATCTTCGCATTTTTAAAAATTGCACACCCCTTTAAAAAAAAAAACAACTTGAGTTATAACTTTCCATCAACCCAGGGCAAAAAAGAAACAGCCAAAGCATTTTTCATAATTTCTGAGGGTTTGGGGTTTTTTTTCTTTTCTTTTTACACTTGTGATTCCTTGCAAGCTTGTAAGAGAAATTGAGGGTCTTATGGGATATTTTGCCTTCCCTCACAGGCAAATGCATATCTTTGGGGTTAGCAGGGTGCTCGTAAATACCAATAAATTGCAATCATTTCTCTTTCTAGAGACCGTATTTTGAGCAAAATAAATAATAAATTACGAAGGGATGCTATTAAAAAATTTCCATCCTAAATGTTGGGAGTATATATGTTCTTAGTAGGACTATTCAAAAGTATTCCCTTAAAACAATTCTTTTGAAGGACAAATATGAATTTTCAGTTAGTTGACATTATACCCAAAAAAAGATTCTCTGAAGGAAAATTTTGTTGTTGTTTCATTTGTGGGATTGTAACACCAAACACTGAAAATCTAAATATCTAAATATCTATGAAAATCTAAATATCTTTCTTTGGCAACATTCCTTTGGGTTGCATGGAGTCCAGTCCGTGGAGGGAAATGAGACTGTAGGATTAGTTCAGTTCAGGCTACGATCTGTACAAAGCTTGGCAGCATTTCCAAGAAGTATATCTGAAGATACACTACTTGGGAGGCCAATTCTGTATATCTTTGTAAGTGCTTATATGCTGAAATGGTAGCAATTCCATGAACAAAGAAGATTTTTACTTGTTTTCATGGTCAAAACCCCCATTTTCTGAATAGATAAGGCTGGCCATTTGTTTCTCTACAGCGGGACCTGGACAGGCTGGATCGATGGGCCGAGGCCAATGGTATGAGATTCAACAAGGCCAAGTGTCAGGTCCTGCACTTGGGTCACAACAACCCCAGGCAACACTACAGGCTTGGAGGGGAGTGGCTGGAAAGCTGCCTGGCGGAAAAGGACCTGGGGGTGTTGGTCAACAGCCGGCTGAATATGAGCCAGCAGTGTGCCCAGGTGGCCAAGAAGGCCAACGGCATCCTGGCCTGTATCAGAAATAGTGTGGCCAGCAGGACTAGGGAGGTGATTGTCCCCCTGTACTCGGCCCTGGTGAAGCCGCACCTCCAGTACTGTGTTCTGTTTTGGGCCCCTCACTACAAGAAAGACATTGAAGTGCTGGAGTGTGTTCAGAGACGGGCAACGAGGCTGGTGAAGGGTCTGGAACACAAGTCCTATGAGGAGCGGCTGAGGGAACTGGGGATGTTTAGCCTGGAGAAAAGGAGGCTGAGGGGAGACCTTATTGCTCTCTACAACTACCTGAAAGGAGGTTGTAGAGAGGTGGGGGTTGGACTCTTCTCCCTAGTAACAGACAACAGGACAAGAGGAAATGGCCTCAAGTTGCGCCAGGGGAGGTTTAGATTGGACATTCATAAAAATTTTTTCACCGAAAGGGTTGTCAGGCATTGGAACAGGCTGCCCAGGGAGGTGGTGGAGTCCCCATCTCTGGGGGTATTCAAAAGATGTTTAGATGAGGCCCTAAGGGATATGATTTAGTGGGGGATTTGGTAGTGATAGGTTAATGGTTGGACCCGATGATCTCGGAGGTCTCTTCCAACCAGAACAATTCTATGATTCTATGATTCTATTACATTGGTTTATAAAGCTGAGAGGGGCCATGCTGTGCTAGGTGCTATACATTTTGACATTCTGTCCCAAAGAGCCTAGACCCTCATTTTAGGAGTGGGACAGGAGCAGGGATGGATTTAGCAGGTTGACCAAACTGTTTGGCCACAGAACTAGAAACATACTGCAGATCTCTTACTTCCCAGCTCAGTTCCTTCCCACCTGTACCATGCCACCAGCCCCTTCACTTGCCCACCAAGTTAAGAGAAAGCAAAGTTTCCCTTTCTTAACAGAGTAGTCTCTTGAGGATAACTGAGGAGAAAATGACCGCCATGTAAAACTGTTTCCTACAAAACCTTCCACCAGGTTGGCCAGGATGGGAAATGATGTTGACTTCCCTCACCCATGATGGCTGCAACAACAATATGCCAGCCATGCAGAATCAAATCATCAGACCTACTTGCAGTCCCTGTTAAATAAGAGCAATGAACATTCACACATGTGATCAACTAGTCTCCAGTGCTGCTAATGTTTTGAAAGGCCAAAGACTGCTGCTCCCCTTCACCTGCTGGAGAATGGGCTTGTAGATAACTGCTTAGTTGACAAGGTGTTTCAGTAAACAAACTTGATGGACTGGGGTGGCAGGATTTAATTTAAGGGCAGATATAGAAAGGTGTGCAATTATTAATCAATTACTCATCCATTATAGGCTACTGAACTACTATTAATCATTCATGAACTTAATTCTTTCCCCTCTTGCTCTTTAAAGGGAAGCTAACCCTTTTAAAGGGGAACAAATGCAGTACTTCAGGACCATGGCAGTCCTGTCATCAGTAGGGATATGTTTTGAACTGCCACGTATAGGGGCATTTATGGATTACTGCTTCTCAAGCCAGTGCTGTAATGCACTGCGTTATTATTTATCATGTTTATGCTCTAACCTTTTAGTCAAGTGTAGGAACTGTGAAATGGCTATTTGGAGTACTGTTTTTTGTCATGGTTTTATATGCATTTGATAATTACTGTCAGATGGTTCACAAACTACTTGGAATTGCCCGTTCTTTGGGATCTCTGTGTCCTGGAGGAAACAGCAGTCAAGTTCCTAGTAGGTGTATTTCCATGCCTATCTGGCTTTAGCCAGTGTAGGATTCATTATCCTGTCACCCTATTGTCTCCAATAACCTCCAACTGTTGCATACTGCACTTGGGAAGTGTAAGGATGGTCGTTAGGACTCAGCAGAGGCAGCTGCACCCTCCATCTTTTCCAGATGAACACAGGCCTTTTCCTTTGCACTGCTGAAGCCTCACATGCTCTGTGCAAAGAAGTTGAGAACTGTTTTTTTGTCCAAATCAAGAACAGTTCACCAAGTGTTTGTTTCCTTCCTTCCTTGTTCACTCTGTCTGTGAATCCACACATTTTGCCTCTCTCATTTGGCATTAGACTTCCTCACGTCTCATCCTTCTGCTGCTGAAATACCGGACTGAGTGAAGCACACCATTGGCTCTGCAGCTCAACTACATACTGCATGGCTCAGCATCCCTGCATGGACACCTGCAGTTGCATTCTCTGAGACTAGCGATGTCTGCATTTTTGGAAAGCAAGGCTTCAGAGGTTTCCCAGACTGACCTGGAAAGGTGACTGTGCCAGGAGGAAAATGAAGAGATCAGGTTCTGCCATTTCAGCCTTGTTTTGAATGACAGACCTAAGCCCCGGAATGACATACCACCAATCTGCAGCTGTCACAAGGGTGATGATGCCAGAGAGCAGGGAAAAATCATTTTGATACAATGAGAAACACTCATCACTCGCTGTCTCAAGAAAATGCTAGAAGTTTTTTCACGCTGCTACTTTGCTATTTGCATAAGCAGTTCAAGCAGGTGCTGACAGGGTTGAAGGCATGGGCATGATCATAAGTCCCTTTAACCAGTTTTGTGTCTTGTTGGAGGACTTTACTGTTCACATTTTATTACAAGCAGGAAGTCCAACAGCCTATTTCTTGTTTCTACTGAAAGTTCCCTATGCATCTTGATCAGGTAAACATCTGTTTCCACAGGCTGTCCTTTCCTCTCTGGAGAAAGCAGCTGGTAAGCTTAAATCAACCTTTCTGGTACTACACAATGTGTCTGAAGAGAGATGGCCTGTGCTTTAGCCTTTGAGATATGCTGATGGGCAATAACCTTCCCGGTGTGAATATTAGAAACATGCAAGCAGCTGAAACTCACTTTCCTAACCAGTGCGGGGTGAGGAGGGGAGGGGGAGAAGGAAACCCCCAAAAGCCCACTCCCTTTGCCAGGGATAGTGTTAGTTTGAATTATCATTTCACATTAACTACATCACTACACATGCCCTAGACTGGGAGCAGTGTTTTGATTCCAAGTTTATTCAAGCAGGACATCCCTTGTAATGTGACCCACTGGTTAATTTTCATCAGCCATCTAAGTTGCCTTACACGTAGTTTGAAATTGGAAAGAGAATGACCTTATACTAAACAAAATCTTCTCTCCCTGCCCCGCCACCCTTTTTTTCCTCTTGTTCATTTCTTTAAGCAATTTCATGGTTTACTGAGAAAAGAAAACTGGAGATTGGAACAGATTTCTGTTTTAACCAGGGAGGGGATACCTTAAAATAAGTCAGGGAAGAAGACTGGCTTTCAGCTTGCTGTGCAACTAAATGCAAAGTGCAAAAGCTTCTGCTTCGTCATCACATGAATCTTTTTAACAAAACAAGACAACCAATTTGGACTCCAGAAAGTACCATTGTTTGTAAAGCAGATGCAAAACACGTGACAACTTGCAGGCCCTCCTAAGCTTCTGACAATTTCAGGCTGACTACCTGGCTGCCCTTGGCTTCCCACAGAGGTGTACAGCCAACCTTGCTGCCTCTTTCTAGTCCCTCCCTAAAGCACTTCTGCAGTCTCAAGGATGTGTTTCATAAAGTACATATAGGATTTTAGAGCACAACTCAGTTAAAGCTGGTGGGGTGTCCTGGTTTAGGCTGGGATGGAGCTAGTTTTGTCTCCAGCAGCTACCTTGTTTTGAATTTAGTATGTGAAGAATGGTGATAGTACACCGACGTTGTTGGTTGTTGCTAAACAATCAAAGACATTTTGCAGTTTCCCAGGTTTTGCTAATGTGCAGGTGCAAAAACTTGGGAGAGGTATAGCCAGAATAGTTCATCCAAATGGCCGAAGGGAGTATTCCATACCAGAGGCGTCATGCCCAGTATAAGTGAGGGTCGGCCAGTGGGCCACTTCCCTTAAGCTTCCCTTCTGGTTGCGTTTTGTTCCCTGTTTTTCCCTTTTTTTGTTCGTTCGGGCCTTTTCCTTCATTCGTTTGTCCGACTGTTTGCTCCCTTGCCTGCTTTCTCTGGAACTTGCTGTTCTGGGATAGCTGGGGTGGAATATCCCTACTCCCTGACCGCTGCTCAGGATGGGCTGTATTGGTCATCAAGAGGTGAGAAATCATGCATTGTTTGTTTTATATATTCTATTATCCTTATATATATTGTTATTATTATCATTATTAATATAATTTTGTATTTTTCCTTTGCTGTCCTGGTGAACTGTTTTTATCTCAACCCGCGAGTTTTCCTTTCTCTCCGATTCTCCTCCCCACCCCACCAGGGATGAGAGGGAGGGAGGGAGTGAGCAGCTGCATGGTATTGGGTTACCATCTGGGGTTAAACCATGACATGGGGCTCATTGCTTCCCAAGATACGCAGTCATGCCCACCTGCTTCCCTGCTTTCATCTTGCTTCCCTACACTGTAAGCCTTCTTCTGAGGAGGCGTTAGGCCAGCTAGACTGGCCTAGCCCCTATTACAAGCTGCCTGTTTTACAAGTGTTAATGGAAAAGAAAAAGACTGGCACAACAGAAAACCATCAAGCATGTTACTCTGCTTAAAGCTACTTTTCTTGTGATAAAATAGTGCAACATGGCATGGTATCTCTGTTGATGCAGGACCTGACTTAATCTCTCATCTCTGCAGCTTCTTGCTTTGTTTCTCAGTCTCAGGACCAAGATTTTTAGCTGATTCTGAGGTCATTTCTTATAGAAAGAGTGATAGCTTCTTCCTAGAGATGAGGCAGCAGATGGTGTGGATACCTTTGAAACATTAGTGATAAGACTATCTGAAACCACTGGCTTTAGTTTTCTGAAGACCTGCAAAAGCACACTGGGCTGGAAAAACTTTTTACCACCATCAGCTTGACAATCGTCAGATAAAGAAACTCAAAAGTCTTCCTGAGAATTAACACAACTTCCAGATCCCTCAGGTTAAGCCCTGAATTATCCAGGTAATCAGAAACCTATTTTGCTCACTTTTCCTTAGGACCTAACAACCAAATAACCAAATAGCTTTTTCTCACCGTTCTCTGGATTCCCTAGAGACCAACTACCTTTATCCAGGGATGGTTAAATAATTAAATGAAATACAGAGCAATTGCTGTCAACCTGTGTTTCACTTGGAAATTTGCTGCTTCTCTTGGAGCTTATAAGAAGGCCATATATGTCTGACAGCTTATCTGTTTTTTTTTCATCTGTCTCAGGCAATCAAATAAAAGATATTACCTCTCCCTATAAAACTTGCCTCATAAAATTTCATGGTTGTCTTCCACTTTTCTCCTATCACCACTTATATTTTTTTGGTGGATGAACCAGTGAAGGCCCAGTGCCACAGAGTAAACCATTATTTCTGCTCCTGTAAGCTCTTGTCTGCATTTTTGTACTCTACAATCATTCTCTCAATTCTACCTTTGTTTTTCTGTAGCCATACCACATCTGGTGCATCTGCAGCACTGCATGTGATCTGCTTTAAGTGAACTGAGGATCAGTCAAAACTTTTAAATGAAAATATTGGTTATTGACAGACAAAAAATGTTCACAGAAAGTGTCTACTTGGCTTGAAGTTTATTTTTTGTCAGAAATGAAAAAAAAAAAAAAACCCCAACACAAAAACCCAAAACATTTCATTAAAGAACTAGCTTTTTTTCAACTGCAACTCAGAAAAGTCAGGTTGAGGAAGAAAACCAATATGATTTTCATAAAATAAATTTTCCCATGAGGTCTCTGTCTGCTTTCCCAAACCACTGAGACACTCTTCCATTCCTGCTTTTTAATACTTATTGTCTTCACCTTCAAATATCGGCATATTATTACAGGAATCATATTCCTCACTCAGAAATGGTGACTTCATCCTCTTATCTCCTGTCTCTTCCTGAAATGCTCTCCGCTCATCCCTGAGATGATGATGTTATGACACTGTAAGCTTGATGGTGAATGACAAGTACTAGAGATCCCAAGAGAATAGAACTTCTGGGAATCCTTTTTAAAGCTGAGCTTCATCCTTGCCTGTATTCAATGTGTTCAAACACTGATCACCCCACTAATAGCAAGAGATACCTATGTTTCCTACAATGCAAAGATTTCTGAACAGTTACTCTCTTCAGAGACAAGTTTGTTTTATCCTGTCACAGGATTCATAATCAGTGTTGAAATTCATTTAACTGCTACAGAATAAATAGATACAGAGCAGAACAATATGATCATATTGAGGTGGTATTTAAGGGTTTTATGTTCCGTCAGTGCTTGGTTTCCCTTGATTATGACCTGTCAATTTTCCTCAAGTGATTAAATTGCTAGCTTTTTTATTTATAGATTTTTTTAATACTTCTGGAATTAAAAGAGAGTTCTCTTAACGATAAAACAAATATCTGATCTGCATGAGCCCTGGCAGGGCAGAGTTTTGCTGCCAGTTTGCACTCTCTGCTTGCTTAGAACTTTGTGTCTCTCCTGCTTTCACAGGATAGGAAGTGAGCATTTTATTAAAAATAAATAAATAAATAAATAAATAAATAAAGATTAATTTGCTCCAACCACAGAGAACTTGCTCCATCTCTTCCAGCAGAAGGCCTTCCCTGAGAATTGAAAAATGGTGCACCTGCTTCATATGACAGCAGTAGCCCTACATTTGGCAGCAAAAAGAGAAGCATATGGCAGCAGAAGTGAAGGTACTAGTAGCTGAGTGTCCCATACTCAGGTCACTGTTCATGGGCATTTTGAGGAGGGAAGCAGTGCTTAGAGATGGAATTCACAAATGGATATCTATTCAGTAGTGCTTTTAAAAGTTAGTTGAAATACCCATTGTTTATAATAGAGAAAAGAGCCGGAACTGCTCCACAATCCAGTCAGAAGAGTATCTCATGCTAATAGAGAAAGCAGGAAGGAAAGAGGAAGGAAGGAAGGGAGGGAATAGAATGAAGTGGAAGAAAGAGAAAGATGGATGTTTTTAATGTCTCTAACTCAGAGAGAGGGGAGCTTTCTAGGGGAGTACTCCAGATGCTGAGAGAGTTAGAACCCTGCTCACTCCCTTCCCACAGCAGATGCGCTGTCATAGTATGCTTCAAACTTAGCATCCAAACTTGATCCTTGCACTGAAGCTGTACATTTTATGTTGGCTAAATCTGGGGACTTTCTGTTCAGCATGTGCGGTCTTCAGGTTCCTCTTCTGGGATTCCAAAACTGTTTACCTCAAAATCAGATTCAGAGCCTTTTAAAACACAAAACCATTGCTTCTTAACAGGAGCAGGTATTTTTCTTTACGAAGTGTTTCACTCTTAATTGTATGAAAGTAATATTATAAATCTGTTACTAATTAGCCAGTGGTAAAAACACAAAATCTGAAAGGTGTCTTCAAAGAGTGAATGTCAATATTAACTCTATGAGGTGTGCCAAAGCTCAGCTGCATGTCACAGATCAAGTTGAAAGTAGTAAATAGTCTTGCTGAAATGTGAATCCACGGGAGGGAACAGAGGAGGTATTTGGTGAGCTGTTGAGCAACTGTTATTTGAAAATACCCTAGGGCACCTGATGGAAGGGGGCCTTGCCTATCCCAATGAAAACCAGCAACTTCTAGCACTGTACTGGGGCCTGGCTTGTGCCTATCGAGCCGCAGTTCAGCATTCTCGGAGGACTCTGGTTGAGACAGGGACCCAAACTGCACCTGGGGATGCCATGGTTGACATAGGGACCCAAAAACCTACAACTACAGTAATTGCCCCAGTAGTTAAAAAGAAACAATGGACAAGGAAAACAACATGTCCATATCCTGGATTAGTAAGGGAGGAGGAAGAAGAGGAAAGGTGTGATCACAAAGCTGGTCCTTTGACAAAGACGTTGGAGGAAGGAGTGAGAGAATTCAGACAGGAAGCGGAAAGTACCCTGTCCCTGACCTCATCAGAACTTCGAGACATGCGGAAGGATTACAGCCACCAGCCAGGTGAGCGGATTGCTGCCTGGCTGCTCCGATGCTGGGATAGCGGGGCTGACAGTCAGCACTTGGAAGGCAAGGAAGCCCAACAGCTGGGATCCCTTGCTAGGAACCGGGGAATTGAGAGAGGAATTGGAAGAGAGGCAGCAATTTGCAGTCTCTGGAGACAGTTCCTCTCAAGTGTAAGGGCAAGGTATCCTTTCAAGGAAGATCTTGTGAACTCCCCAGGAAAGTAGACCACTGCAGATGAAGGCATCCAGTACCTGAGAGAATTAGTGGTACTGGAAGTCATCTACCGTGATCTAGACAATGATGAGGTCTCTGAAGATCCAGAGGATGTCCTGTGCACATGGGCTATGTGGAGGAAGGTGATTCAAAGTGCCCCACTGTCATATTCTAACAGCCTGGCAGCAATGTATTGCCCGGATATTGATACACCAGCTGTGGAGAGAGTGTCATCTTGGCTCCAAAACTTGGAAGAAAATCTCTGTCCCTCCTCATCCCTACGGGCCAGTGCCTTGGCTATCAGGGGTGCCCCAAGAAATCAGTCCTCTCCTGCCTTGGCCAGAGGGCAAGGGAGCCCCAGACGCACGCCGTGTGGACCACTCTGGTTCTTCCTGCATGACCAGGGGGAGGACATGAGGAAGTGGGACAGTGAACCCACCTTTGAGCTGGAACCCTATGTACGCAAACTGAGAGGGAAGACAGCTGTTAAGAAGGGGCCACCCAAGAAGTCTGTCAGCAGAGTTGTGCTACATAGACAGTGGTGCACAGTGTACTCTGACGCCATCAGAATATAGGAGCACAAAACGCATCTGGATCTCTGGAGTGACAGGGGGATGCCAAGAATTGTCTGTGTTGGAGGCTGAGGTGAGCTTAACAGGGGACAAGTGGGAAAAGCACCCCATTGTGACTGGCCCAGAGGCCCCACGCATCCTTGGCATAGACTACCTCAGGAGAGGGTACTTCAAGGACCCAAAGGGATACCGATGGGCTTTTTGTGTAGCCACTGTGAATGCAGACCAAACAGCTATCTGCCCTGCCTGGAAGATCCCTTCATTTGCTGCAAGCTGAAGAACAGCAGGTGCCAATTGCTACCAGGACGGTGCACTGGTGGCAACATCACACCAACTGAGACTCCCTGGCTCCCATCCATGAGCTGATTCATCAACTGGAGAGCCAAGGAGTCATCAGTAAGACTCACTCACCTTTTAATAGTCCTAGAGGGCCAGTACAGAAATCTCATGGAGAATGGAGACTAACGTTGGACTATCGTGGTCAGAATAAAGTCACGCCACCACTGAGTGCTGCCGTGCCAGACATGCTAGAACTTGAGTACGAACTGGAGTCCAAGGCAGCCAAGTGGTATGCCACCATTGATATTGCCAATGCGTTCTTCTCAATCTCTTTGGCAGTAGAGTGCAGGCCACAGTTTGCTTTCACTTGGAGGAGCATCCAGTACACCTGGAACCGACTGCCCCAGGGGTGGAAACACAGCCCCACCCTTTGCCATGGACTAATCCAGACTGATCCTGAAAAGGGTGAAGCTCCAGAACACCTGCAATACATTGATGGCATCATCGTGTGGGGCAACACAGCAGCAGAAGCTTTTGAGAAAGGGGAGAAAATAATCCAAATTCTTCTGAAAGCTGGCTTTGCCATAAAACAAAGTAAGGTCAAAGAACTTGCACAGGAGATCCAGTTCCTAGGAATAAAATGGCAAGATGAACGTCGTCAGATCCCAACAGATGTGATCAACAAAATAGCAGCTATGTCTCCACCAACTAACCAAAAGGAAACTCAACCCTTTTGAGGCATTGTGGGTTTCTGGAGAATGCATATTCCAAATTACAGTTTCATTATAAGTTCTTTCTATCAAGTGACCCGGAAGAAGAACGATTTCACATGGGGCCCTGAGCAACGACAAGCCTTTGAACAAAGTAAACAGGAGATAGTTCATGCAGTAGCCCTTGGGCCAGTTCGGGCAGGGCAAGATGCATAAAAATGTGCTCTACACTGCAGCCGGGGAGAACAGCCCTACTTGGAGCCTCTGGCAGAAAGCACCAGGGGAGATGCAAGGTCGACCCCTGGGGTTTTGGAGCCGGGGATACAGAGGATCTGATGCCCACTATACTCCAACTGAAAAAGAGATCTTGGCAGCATATGAAGGGGTTTGAGCTGCTTCGGAGGTGGTTGGTACTGAAGCACAGCTCCTCCTGGCACCCCGACTGCCGGTGCTGGGCTGGATGTTCAAAGGGAGAGTCCCCTCTACACATCATGCCATCGATGCCACATGGAGTAAGTGGGTCGCACTGATCACACAACGAGCTCAAATAGGAAACCTCAGTCTCCTGGGAATCTTGGAAGTGATCATAGACAGGCCAGAAGGCAAAGATTTTGCAATGTCGACAGAGGAAGAGGTGACACATGCTGAAGAGGCCCCACCGTATAATGAACTACCAAAAGATGAAAAGCAGTATGCCCTGTTCATTGATGGGTCCTGTCATATGGTGGGAAAGCATCGAAGGTGGAATGCTGCTGTGTGGAGTCCTACACAAATTCTTGCAGAAGCCGTTGAAGGACAAGGTGTATCGAGTCAGTTTGCAGAGGTGAAAGCCATCCAGCTGGCTTTAGATATTGCTGAGCAAGAAAAGTGGCCAAAGCTCTACCTCTACACCGACTCCTGGATGGTGGCGAATGCCCTGTGGGGGTGGTTACAGCAATGGAAGCAGAGCAACTGGCAGCGCAGAGGCAAACCCATCTGGGCTGCCAAATTGTGGCAAGATTTTGCTGCCTGGCTAGAGAAGCTGGTTCTAAAAGTCAACCACGTAGATGCCCACGTACCCAAGAGTCGGGCCACTGAGGAACATCAAAACAACCAGCAGGTGGATCAGGCTGCTAGGACTGAAGTGGCATAGGTGGATCTGGACTGGCAACATAAAGGTGAATTATTCCTAGCTTGGTGGGCCCATGACACCTCAGGCCATCAGGGAAGAGATGCGACGTATAGATGGGCTCATGATCGAGGGGCGGACTTGACCATAGACTCTATCGCACAGGTTATCCATGAGTGTGAAACATGCGCTGCAATCAAGCAAGCCAAGCGGTCAAAGCCTCTCTGGTATGGAGGACCATGGCTGAAATAGAAATATGGGGAGGCCTGGCAGATTGATTATCTCACACTCCCACAGACCCGCCAAGGCAAGCGCCCTGTGCTTACAATGTTGGAAGCAACTACTGGATGGCTGGAAACATATCGCATGCCCCATGCCACCGCCTGGAACACCATCTTGGGCCTTGAGAAGCAAGTTTCATGGCGACATGGCACCCCAGCAGGATTGAGTCAGACAACGGGACTCATTTCCCAAACAACCTCCTAGACACCTGGGCCAAAGAGCATGGCATTGAGTGGGCGTATCACATCCCCTGTCATGCGCCAGCCTCTGGGAAAATTGAACGCTACAATGGACTACTGAAAACTACACTGAGAGCAATGGGTGGTGGGACCTTCAAACACTGGGATACACATTTAGCAAAAAGCCACTTGGTTAGTTAACACTAGAGGATCTACCAATTGAGCTGGCCCTGCCCAATCAAAACCTTTACATACTGTAGAAGGGGATAAAGTTCCTGTAGTGCACATGAAGAATATGTTAAGGGAAGACAGTCTGGGTTATTCCAACCTCAGGCAAAGGCAAATCCATCCATGGGATTGCTTTTGCTCAAGGACCTGGGTGCACTTGGTGGGTGATGCGAAAGGATGGGGAAGTCTGATGTGTCCCTCAAGGGGGTTTGATTTTGGGTGAGAAGAGCCAGTGAATTAAACTGTATGATATTAATTGCTGTATAACCCTGTCACTGTATGTCATCTCTGTCACAATTGCTATATGCCAGATCAATGATATTATAGCAAGAATTACCCAAATTAATAAAGAATGAACTAATGAATGAGTTTTCTCAAGAAAACTGATCAAAGTGCAGCAGTAATGGAAGCAGAATTGGCTTTAGCAACTGGCGCCCAGCAACTTCCTCAGAAGATCGACATCTTCAACCTACAAACTGTGGACATGGTACACCAGCTGAGCCTGATACCACAATTGCAAGCTCCAGATGCAACATGCAACAATCCAACACTACACACCATCCTCCCACTGTGTCCAGTGTCACCTGCCACACCACACCCAAGACCTGGCCCTGTTTCACCGACCGAGCGACCTCCATGTCATCTCTCCTGCCCCAAGAGACTATTATGACAGATGGAGCCCAAAGTTATGGACTAAATGAGCTCAATAGACACTTCGAAGGGATGGTCCATAAACTAAGGGAATGATGTCTCTGTGTGTGTGTGTAAATATATATAAAACAGGAAAAGTGGTGGTGATTAATTGGAAAGTGTAGGATGTGAGCATGATGTATATGGTATAGAATAAGGGGTGGATAATGTCCTGGTTGCATCTGGGATAGGGTTAATTTTCACCAGAAGCTGGCAGAGGTCTATTCTATACCATGTGACCGTCACGCTCACTATATAGAAGGGGACAGCTCGAGGTGGGGATCGCTGCTCGGGAGTGGGCTGGGCGTTGGGCTCCGGGCAGGGAGTGACCTGCGCTGGGAAGCACCACTCAGTACACTCTGTTTTTGTTATTGTTGGGGTTTCTTGTTTGTTTTCTGTTCCTTTCTTGTCCGGTTGCACTGTTGTTGTTAACCCATGAGTTTTGCCTTTCTTTTTCCTGATTCTCTCCCCATCCCACTGGGAGCAGCGGGGGGCAAGTGCGCAACCGTGTGGTGCTCAGCTTCCTGCGGGGCTAAACCATGACACTCCAATTCAGGAATGCATTTAGGATAACATGTAAATATGCTGAGAGCTAGAGTCATTGAAATGTTGGTTGTAAGAGGCCTCCTGATTACAGCACAGAGCAGCACTGTCACCAACATGAGATGAAGGCAGCCATATTTGTATCTAAAACTTCAAAACTGCCTTGATTGGAGATGCTCCACCTCTCTGGTGATCTCTCCCAAGCCTGCACCACCTCCTGAGAAAGATGTTTTTCCTAAGGTCCACAATGCATCTCCTGAGCTGCTATTTCTGGCCTTGGCACTATGGAGGAGAATTTAGCTCTGTCACCTTTTTAAATGCCCTACAAATACTTGAATGCAGAACTCAAAATGTGCAAGGCACAGACAGACTCCCATTGGAAGGTTTTTCTGAGAAGACAGGATTTGTTAAACTCAGTTATTAGCTGATCTCTGATAAACTGAACAGCTTTATTGATGTTGACAAGACCATTAATGTCAATTGGCTCAATGTAGGTTAAAGGACATGCAGCCATTTTTCCTCAACATACGTAACACAGTGTTTGAAGTCAGAGGCCATTATTTCATTCTGCTTAGATGTTATGAAGGAAGAAACCTTTCTTGAAGCCTCCGAAGTATCAGCCTTCAGGATTAGCAAAACAATAAATTGCAGAGTGTGCTCCTTCTCCCCACTCCATATACTTCTTATTTTCAAGCTCTTTTGCAGACTCAGCACTCTGTGATTTTCTCTTGATGTTTCAACATCATCTCCATAGCCTTGAGTGACAATATCATTATGGGCAGGTAGTAAGTATCTTGCCCATGTGGAAGGTAGTGGAAAGAATCCATCTGAGTTCAATCAGTCTAAGCTCCAGCTAAACTAATCTTCTGGAGACATCACATGATGCCAAGAGGCTGAAGCCTGGACCATGGCTTTAGAGTATCTGCTTTAACGTGCCCCCTGGCAAAGATGATTTAGTAGCAGACAGCAAAGAGGAATAAAAAGAAAATTTTTTTCTCCATTCTGCTTGGTGAAGGAAAGTGGTTGCTACGTGCTCGTTCCAGGGCCTCTCCTAACAGAAACTCTGTGGATGGATTCTCCACAGGTTTTTGAAAAAGACTCTTGCAGGGTCACCATATGAGCGACTGGGATGTAGTTCTGCCTCCAGGTTTATGGAAGTCTGAATGGTTTGAATCTCATTTTTCTTAACTTCATCCTCCAGCAATCAAATTATTACCCACTGCTTTATACCTGTGTTAGTGGGCTGCCACATAGAAAAGGGGCTAGTTATCATCAAAGGTTTGTTATAACGATGAGTCTTAGAGAGGTGATTTAATTTTCTCTGCCTCTGTGGCTTCTTAATCTCTCTTGCAATATCATTTTCATGTAGAGGTTTGTTTCTAATTAAAGACATAGTACCTTTTTCTTGGTCTATTTCATATAACTTTTGCCTTGGGAAATGCAAACTGAAGAAAACTTTATCCTTTACTAAAAGGAACTCCAAAAAAGAGAAAATCTCATAAAATTACTGTATTAATTATTGGCACAACGTGCATTTGAATAGTCATCTTAGCTATAAGACATTATTATTTTCTCACAGATAATGTTTCATCTCAGTAAATAATGCATGACAGGGTATTTTGTATCTCATTAGATTTCAGTATAGCATTTTGGAGGAAAGCTCAAAGTTGTCACATTTTTTTATTTATCTTCTTTTTCTTTGAAAATAGCTGAATGGTATCCTATTTGATTCCCACTTCAGGGAGTGCAGACAAAGAAAAAGTTCAATGTCTGCATTAAGGAACTGGACCTGGGAGGCAGAATTGCTGTGTGTACTCACTCATGTTTCTGTAACTCGAATCACAGCACAAAAAGCATGTTTACTTTTGGAAAGAGAAAGTGGGTCTCCAGTTCTGAGAGCATGCATTACCTATTAACGCTTCCCAACAGCAGGGGAGAAGTGGGGAGGGAGAAGGTTTTGAAAGTGAGCCAAAGCCTCCTGTAGACGCTTTAGGGACCAGAACAACATTGTCCATTCTCTTGATCTTACCACTATCATATTGTCGTGGTTTAACCCCAAATTGTAACCCAATACCACGCAGCCGCTCGCTCACTCCCCCACTCCCCGCTGGGGTGGGGAGGAGAATTGGAGAGAAAAGGAAAACTCGTGCGTTGAGATAAAAACAGCTCACCAGGACAGCAAAGGAAAAATATGAAAATATATTAATAATGATAATAATGATAATATATACAAGGATAATAGAATATATATAACAAACGATACACAATTTCTCACCACCCGACGATCGATACAGCCCATCCCGAGCAGCAGGCAGGGAGCAGGGGTATCCCCCCCAGCTATCCCAGAACAGCAAGTTCCAGAGAGAGCAGGCGAGGGAACAAACAGCCAAACGAACGAAAAACAAAAAGGAAAAAATAGGGAAACAAAAAGCAACCCAAAGGGAAGCTTAAGGATTAAGGCAAGTTAAGGGTCTAAAAAAGCCTCAAAAGCCCAAAAGACTAGTGGCCCACCAACTGACCCTCGCTTATATCGGGCATGACGTCTATGGTATGGAATACTCTCTTTGGCCAGTTTGGATCAACTATCCTGTCTCTACCCCTCCCAAGTTTTGCATCTGCACGTTAGCAAAACCTGGAAAAACAGCAAAATGTCCTTGGTCGTTCAGCAGCAACCAGCAACATCAGTGTGCTATCACTGTTGTTCTCACACTAAAGCCAAAACACAGGAGCTGCTGAAAACAAAACTAGCTCCATCCTGGCCTAAACCAGGACACATATGCAAGATGATTAAGAGTGTGTTTTACAGAACAAGCCTTTCCCAGCATCAGCCAGTGGAAAGGAAACTCTGCTGTGGAAATCAGAAAGGAAGTGTGGATGGACTGGAGGTGCAGGGCAGGGAGTGTAGAAGAGGGAAATGCAGTTTGCCTCATCTGTGGCACTATGGTCACTGGCAGGCTGGAGATGTTCCCAAAGGCCAGGCAGTGAGGCATGTGCTTTGAAATGTGTGGCATTGCTTTATTCAAGGTGCTATTAGGAAGCATTATGGAGACTTGTTGATGGAATTTAGGAGCCCAGGTCCCACTGGGAAGTGACAATACTCATACTTCTGAATCTTTTAGAAAACTCTCTCAGGTTTTATTAAAGTAGAATTAATCCCTGCACAGAGGATCAGTATAAATTATATGGTCATACATCATCCACCTTTGGGGAGCTAAGGAGGGACTGTTAAATATTCTGTGAAACATCAGGCAGCCTACAGTATCCCTCTGCATGCTTTCCTACCTGAAGCTGGGCACTAGATGATGTAATTTCAAGTAGATCATTGCATTGCCAGCTCCCAAACTAGCCTGTATAGCTCTATGAAAACCCTGGCTAATTTGAGTGATAAGCACCATGAGAGAGACCCAGTATCCTTTCTAAAGGATTGATAGTCCCAGGAATTTGATGCCTTGGTGTTTTCTTGCTACTTTTCAAACACGTCAGATGATTAAACTCAAGGAAGTTATTTAGAAAATACAGCGGACTCTATAAGCAGCTTCATTGCCTTCTCTTCACTTTCTCCTTTTTTTTTCCACCAAAATGGGATGATGGAACTGGAAAAGGTTCAGAGAAGAGCAGCAAATTGGTATGGGGTACCTTGTGTACAAGCAATGACCATATGAACACAGGTATTCAGTCTGGAAAAGAGACAACTGAGGAGGAGAAATGAATGGGGTCTATAAAATCACAGGTGTCCTGTAAAAGGGACTGGCTGACCACATTGTCTTCCAGGATGGAAGTGAGGAGATGCTGCATGAAGCTAGTAGGAAGAAGGCTTGAAATTGCCAGAAGGCTGTGTCTCCAAAGCATCAGTTGATTAAGGTGTGGAATTCCTTGTAGGGCATGTCCTAAGTGCAAGAAATTGATGTGGGCTCAAGCTGTTGGAAATTGGGTTAGTTCTTGCAAAAGAAATCCATTATGATTGCCTACTAATACATAAGGATCCACTTCTTGGTTAGGCATCCCTTGAACTGCAAATGACTGGAGCATGGGAGAACGTTAGGAGTAAATATATATATTCACATTCTTCCTTTGGTAGTTACTTAAAGCTCCTGTACAGTTTCCACTGTTCCTTCACTTCTCTCAGGATATCTGGTTTCTGAAAATAACCAGGGAGTCAGTTTGATATTCCTCTTTTTCCCCTGCTCCTCTATCCCAAACTAATGGCTGTCTATGTGCTTATTTAAACCATTAATGAGTCATTTGCCTGCTGGAAGGCACCATGCTCTTTTTTGCCTTTTTTGTGTTTTCTCTTCACATGCACAAGAGAGTGTACATTCAAGAGAGGACCTGTGCACAGACATTATACAGTTATATAATATAGACTTATATTATACAGTTAAATTATACACATATTATACAGAGATATATTATTACACAGTTATGTTATATAGTAATATATGTTATACAGAGAATTTATAGTTGTACCTATGAGAATAAGGTGGTTGACTTGTCACCAACTAGTGTTTGGGACCAGAAGTGACATTACTCTCTTGGTTTTATGTGATAATGGAGCTAAGGGGCCTTGTTCCCATCTTGGAGAGATACTGTAGGTGGCTCTGTGGAGTGCTGACTTCTTGAGCATCCATTCTGCAATGACTCCAATCTGGATAAAGGTATCTGTTGCCCCAATCGTTATCTGATGAGCTGTCTTGCTGCATCATGCTGTGTGTCAGCCAGAACTTAAATGCATTGCATGCTTCTTTTAAACAATCACTTTTTAACGCAGGCAGCACAAGAAGTACTCAGATCTATGCAAAAACATTCCTTACTTGCACATTACACCTTGTTGCATCCTGTATGGGTAGCAGTGGTTTATAATTCCTGTTGTCCAGCTGCACTGAAAAAGAACATTTGTATCCCAAACCTCCTTCTCTCTATCTGTTCATTGGTAAGGTTAAAAACCTATAAATCTGCAGATTGCAAGTCCCCCCTGTTGCTATCTCTCAATCAACAGCAGAAGATGCTAAGAAGACGTACCTTCTTTTACACTAACATTGACAGGTAATAAGTGCAGTCTATGAAAAAGCTACAGTCTTCTCATTATCAAAAGGTGATATTTTAGTCTTTTCTACCCTTCTGAATTGTACAGCAAATTCAATATATAGCATTGTTTTGCAGAAGAAAATTTCCAAAACAGTGAATCACAAATGCCAAAAGAAAAGAAAAATTACTATGCTCTAGTGAAAACCATTTATTTTGTTGCAAAACATTTGTGTCATAAAATCTGAAAAATACATTCTAGATCAATATTTTTTTCACACCAAAAAGCAGGGTTTTCTCCTAGAATAAATTTAAACCATATTTCCAAAGCGGGGAAAAAGCTATCCACTGGACTAAACTCTATAGATACTGAATCAACACTTGTTTAATAATTCTGTCTTTCTATTATTCACACTGTTTGCACATCAAAAGGTTATGATATTTAGCAGGTATGCCTCCATAGAAAAGAGTTTGCATTACTATACCATTTCACAAGTTTTTGATTGAGACCTCAAAAATATCTTTACACAGTGAAGAGATTTGGAAAAGTTTTCAGGTTTCTGTTCTATCAGTGGAAGTACCACATAATCATTTTGGTTGTTACTCTGATAACTTTGCTGCAGAGTCTTCAGAAATGAAATGGAAAAATGTCAGGAAATCTTTAGACATAATGAGTCTCTGGAGAGTGCTTCTTTATTTCCTACTTCTTCTTTCTTTTCTTTTCTGTTGTATTCCTTTTCTACTGATTTTTAAAAATATTTTGGGGCTGAGCTTTCAGGTCAGACTATCTGTTTGTCCTTTTCTCTCAATCCTGTTTTTTCTGGCATCCTTTCTTCTATTTCTGGCTTAATTGCCACTTTTGGGGTTGGTTTTGGTTGTGGTTTTTTTTTTGCTTTTCGGTACATTTGGGGGGGGGGGGTTGAAGTCTATTTTCTCCTAGTTTCTATTGCAAGAATTTCCCTAGATTCTTTAACTGTCACTGAACAGCAGCTCTTCATTCTGCTTCCTTCCCTTTCAAAATTTCTTTTCTGAGGACTCTGATTTCATATTGTCTTCAGGAATGACCACCCAACAGGCTGCTTCCAATTCATATTTAGAGCTGGTTGCTTTCTTGAAAAAGCACAGCTGAAAAGTCTTGTGTAGCCTTTGTAGCCATAAACACAAGGTTTTATGTTAATTTGGACTGACTCAAAGCTGCTTGTGATACCAGCCGTGTTTTGACCATAGGCCGGTATTTAGCACCTTTCAGTTTCCACAGTCTGGTGCCACTCTCTGCCTTGCATGCAGCTGGAGATTTTATACATTGCTGCAGCCTGCGGTGTCACTGTGCTGTAGGACTCAGTGCTGGACTCTTCCACTTAGCATATATGCTTTGCTTTGGAGCCGGTGCCACCTGCTCTGAGAAGCAGACACATCCCTAGTTCATTACACTAAGTCTGTTTTTGCTGATCTGACAGTCTCCAAAGTCCACCAAGGTACGATATTGACCTCCACTAGCCTTAAAATCATAACACACCTTCTTTCGTCTACCTCTTCCTTAAAAAGACAGGAGGTGCACCTGATAAGTTTACAGCACACTTATCCTTGTATGTCTGGGACACTGGACTTGCTGGGACTCCACAAATGCTGACGTGTTCCCTCTGAGACTTGAATCAGAGAAATCCTGGGCACCAGCCCTTACCCAATCCCTGGCCCAGAGCGTAGACTCATAAAAGTGCTGGTGAGAAGGACTTCTGCCCTGAGCAGAAATACTGACAGCGGCAGATCAGTAGATCAGGCCATTCATGGCTTTGTCTCACAAAGGCTTGAAAACCTCAAAGGGTGGAAGCCATTTCAGATCATTTAAAAGCAGGACAGGTCCTCATGGTTTCTGCACTTTAAGTGTAGGTTTCCAAGTTTCGAAAAGACAAAGGAAAGTGTGCCACTACCTCGGACCTTGGAGAGTAAGTTCTGGGACGCGCTTTAATCTATTCACAGATTCACACAGAATCACAGAATGATAGGGGTTTGAAGGAACCTCTGGAGATCATCTAGTCCAACCCCCCTGCTAGAACAGGTTCACCTAGAGCAGGCTGCACAAGACTGCATCCAGGAGGGTTTTGAATATCTCCAGAGGACGACTCCACAACCTCCCTGGGCAGCCTGTGCCAGTGCTCTGTCACCCTCACAGTAAAGAAGTTTTTCCTCATAGTCAGACGGAACTTCCTGTGTTCCAGTTTGTGCCCGTTGCCCCTTGTCCTATTGTTGAACACCACTGAAAAGAGTCTGGCCCATCCTCTTAACACCCGCCCTTGAGATATTTATAAGCATTGATGAGGTCCCCTCTCAGTCTTCTCTTCCTCAGGCTGAACAGCCCCAGTTCCCTCAGCCTTTCCCCATAGGAGAAATGCTCCAGTCCCTTAATCATCCTCGTAGCCCTCTGCTGGACTCTCTCCAGTAGTTCCTTGTCTTTCTTGAACTGGGGAGCCCAGAACTGGATGCAGTACTCCAGATGGGGCCTCCCTAGGGCAGAGTAGAGAGGGAGGATAACCTCCCTCGACCTGCTGGCCACACTCTTCTTGATGCACCCCAGGATGTTGTTGGCCTTCCTAGCTGCAGGGGCACATTGCTGGCTCATGGTGAATTTTTCATCTACCAGGACTCCCAGGTCCTTCTCTGCAGAGCTGCTTTCCAGGAGGTCAACCCCTAACCTTCACACACTAATCCAAAATACAGTAGCTGCTGAAGACAAAACTAGCTCTGTCCTGGCCAAAACCAGGACAGCAGCACAGCCTTCGGGTGTATCAGCCAGTCCTCCCAGTTTCATATCACCAGCAAACTTGCTGAGGGTACACTCTGTCCCTTCATCCAGGTCACTGATGAATAAGTTGAACAAGACTGGCCCCAGTACCAACCCCTGGGGAACACCACTAGCTACAGGCCTCCAACTAGACTCTACACTGCTGATCACAACCCTCTGCCATTCAGCCAGTTCTCAATCCACCTCACCATCCACTCGTCTAACCCACACTTCCTGAGCTGACCTTATGAGAGTGTTGTGGGAGACAGCGTCAAAAGCCCTGCTCAAGTCAAGGTAGACAACATCCACCGCTCTCCCCTCATCCACCCAGCCAGTCATGCCATCATAGAAGGCTATCATCAGATCGGTCAAGCATGATTTCCCCTTGGTGAATCCATGCTGACTACTCCTGATCACCTTCTTTTCTTCTACATGCCTGGAGATGGCTTCCAGAATGAGCTGCTCCATCACCTTTCCAGGGATGCAGGTGAGGCTGACTGGCCTGTACTTTCCCGGGTCCTCCTTCTTGCCCTTCTTAAAGACTGGAGTGATATTGGCTTTCCTCCCGTCCTCAGGCACCTCTCCCGTTCTCCATGACCTTTCAAAGATGATGGGGAGTGGCTTGGCAATGACCTCTGCCAGCTCCCTCAGCACACATGGGTGCATCCCATCGGGGCCCATGGATTTGTGGGTGTCCAGCTTGCCTAACTGATCTCTAACCCGATCCTCCTCGACAAAAGGACAGTCATCCTTTCTCCAGGCTTCCTCTCTTACCTCCAGGATCTGGGATTCCTGAGGGCCAGCCTTAGCAGTAAAGACTGAGGCAAAGAACGCATTCAGTAATTCTGCCTTCTCTGTATCCTTTGTCACTAGGGCACCCACCTCATTCAGCAGAGGGCCCACATTTTCCCTAGTCTTCTGTTTGTTACCAATGTATTGGAAGAAGCCCTTCTTATTGCCCTTGATGTCCCTTGCCAGATTAAATTCTAGGTGGACCTTAGCCTTCCTCGTTGCATCCCTGCATACCCTGACAGCATTCCTGTTTTCCTCCCAAGTGGCCTGTCCCTTTTTCCACATTCTATGGACTTCCTTCTTCCACTTGAGTTTTGCCCATAGTTCCTTGCTAATCCATGCAGGTCTCCTGCCTCCCTTACCCGATTTCTTACTGCTGGGGATGCACAGCTCTTGAGCTTGGGGGAAATGATGCTTGAATATTGCCCAGCTTTCTTGGGCCCCCCTACCTTCTAGAACCCTGACCCACGGGATTCCTCCAAGCAGGTCCTCAAAGAAGCCAAAGTTAGCTCTCCTAAAGTCCAGGGCTGTACTCCTGTTTAGTGTCCTGCTTCCTCCATGCAGGATCCTGAACTCCACCATCTCATGGTCACTGCAGCCAAGGCTGTCCCCAACCTTCACGTCCCCCACCAGATATTCTTTGTTTGTTAGTATGAGGTCCAGCAGCACACCTCTCCTCATCGACTCCTCCATCACCTGTGTCAGAAAGTTATCATCAATGTTCTGAAGGAACCTCCTGGACTGTGTGTGCCTAGCTGTGTTGTACCTCCAACAGATATCAATAGAAGGCCTCATCCACTTCCTCTTCCTGATCAGGTGGCCTGTAGTATACACCCACAACCGTGTCCCCCATGTTAGCCTGTCCCTTAATCCTTACCCATAAGCTCTCGACTTGTTCTTCATCCTCTCCTAGGCAGAGCTCGATACACTCCAGTTGCTCTCTCACATAGAGAGCAACTCCACAACCTTGCCTGGCTGGCCTGTCCTTCCTAAAAAGTACATACCCATCCATGACAGCATTCCAGTCACGCGAGCTGTCCCACCATGTCTCTGTAATTGCTATGAGATCATGGCCTGCGAGCGCACATAGATCTCTAGTTCTTCCTGTTTATTCCCCATGCTGCGTGCATTGGTGTACAGGCATTTCAGAGAGGTAGTTGAGTTTGCAGGTTTCCCTGGAGGGGTGCAGGAGGATCCATCATAGCCATACACACTCTCAGGGTGGTCAGCCTTCTGGTTCTCTTCTTGGGAGGCAGCTAAGGAACATTTGTCACTGCTCAGGTTGGTCTGGCTTACTCCCCAGTTGGATGTGATGGCACGAGCATCGCCACTTTGGACCCCTCCCCCCGAGTTCTTCGGTTTAAAGCCCACCTCACCAAGTTGGCCAGCCTGCCGCCAAAGATTCCCCTGCCCCTCTTAGACAGGTGGATCCCATCCCTCCCTAACAGGTTATATTCACCAAAGAACATCCCATTGTCATAGAAGCCAAAACCCTCACGTTGGCACCAGGCATGAAGCCAGCAGTTGATATGCATTATGCGCCTATGTCTGGTCGACCACTCTCCTCCCGCTGGTAAAATGGAGGAAAATATAACTTGGGCACCAGTATTTTTCACTTGCTCTTCCAGGGCTTTAAAGTCTTCTTTGATTTTACCCAGGTTCTGGCTTGCGGCGTCATTTGTGCCCACATGAAAGAGTAGCAGCAGATAGTAGTCCGTGCTCCTGACAGGTAGCGGTACCCTCTCGGCAACATCTCGGACCTTAGCTCCCGGAAGGCAACATACCTCACGTGCCTCCCTGTCTGGTTGGCACGTGGGCGCCTCAGTGCCCCTTAACAGAGAGTCACCCACTGCGAGCACTCGTCGTTTCTGTTTGCAGTGTCTGCTGTGTGCTGCTAGAGTAGTTTCTCCTTGCACACCTTGTCTGTGGGTGTCTGCAGCTGTTAAAGCTTCGTATCTGGTTTTGGTTGTGATACCGGAGGGCGGGGACTGAAGCGGAGCCCTGCTTTTGTGGGTTAGTAGGGTCCAAGGTGTCTCATCCTCAGTGGTGTCTGGTGCAGGAGTGTGGCTATGGAACCACCTATCTATCTCTGTTTCAGATCCTCTGATACTACGCAGCCTCTTAACTGTTTCCTGCAGCTCAGCCACCTGACGTAATACATTGTCAACCTGTGCACACCTTGTGCAGGAACTTACCTTTTCATCAGGGGAAGGGTGAGGGTACTTGCTGCAGCCTCCCACCTGTACTGAGATTTCCTTCCCTACCAGTTCTGTCTGGCAGGATGCATCAGCCATCTTGGGGGCTTTCACCATAGGAGTGCTGGTTTTAGCTCTGAGGCAAGTGCCCACCATTGTGGCAGAGACCGAGAGCGTTTCCCTGAGCTGTGGGACTACAAGCAGGCTGCAGGGCCCTCCCTGTGCGCCTTCCCATGCAAACTTCTGCACAAACTGTTGCGCCACGCCCTGACTGACACGCCATGCCCTGTTCACAGTGCTCCTGGTCGCTGTTGCTCCTTAGGGCCGTTTAAATCTCCCGCAGTTGCTCCTGGCAACGCCCAAGCCATGTCAGCCTCGCTGGCAAGAGCTGCCGGCGCCTGGCGAGTCTCTCTGTTCTATGCTCTTGCTCGGGATTCCCTGGCTTCAGGAACTCCCCTGTCCACCTCAATCTAGCTCACCGCTACAGAACTCGCCGTTGCCGCCGCTGCGTTCCTCACCGACTGAGTTTTTCTTACCCTGTAACCTAGGACAGCGCCTATATATTCCATATGCATACATCTGATATAGCAGCTCTATTAGATTCTGCAGCCATCGCTTTGTTGTGAAGGCAGCTTATTTCTGCCTGTTGTCTCCACTCCAGAAAGGAACAGTGCTCAGCATTTAAGGGAGCCTGTAGTGACAGAGCACACAGTTTTATCCACATTTCTATTTTTTCAGAACTGGCTTGGCATAATACCAAATATTTCTGTCTTGAGGAGGACAGAATCAACAAATTCTGCAGTGACTGAAATGTATATATATATTCATGGCTTCCAGGGCGCACTGCTGACTCATGTTGAGCCTGCTGTCAACCAGCACCCCCAGACATCTTTCAGCAGGGCTGCTCTCAAACCACTCTTCTCCCAGTTTATACTTGTGTCCAGTGTTACTCCATTTCAGGTGCAGAATCCAGCATTTGTTCCTGTTAAACTTCATGTCATTGATGATTGCCCAATGCTCCAGTCTATCTAGATCCTTCTGCAAGGCCTCTTGTCCCTCGAGAGAGTCAACAGCACCTCACAGTTTAGTATCATCAGCAAATTTGCTAATGGTGCATTCAAGTCCTGCCTCCAGATCATTGGCAAAAAAATTGAACAGAACTGGCCCTAGAATTGATCCCTGAGGAACACCACTGGTGACCGGTCACCAGCCAGATGTAGCCCCATTCACTACAACCCTGCCGTTCAGCCAGTTCTTCACCCAGCGCATCATGTGCCTGCTCATCTCACAGCCAGACAACTTGTCTAGAAGGGTACTGGGGAGGACAGCATCAAAAGCCAAAAAGCCTACTAAATCCAGAAGCTACTAAAATCCAAAAACTACATCCACCGCCTTCCTTCATCCACTATGAGGGTGACCTTACCATAGAAGGATATCAAATTAGTTAGACAGTGTAAGAGACTGAGGGGCTGAAATAGTTAACGTCTCAAACATTCGGCAAAGAAGGACCTTGAAGAAACTGAGAAGTTGAAAGAATTATTGTCTGGACAAAGGAGGACCTGGTGTGAAGGAATACCACACTAATGAGATAAGGTGCAGCTGGAAGGGAGGATCTTGGGGAGGCAGGATAGCGCTTTTCTGGGCCTTATCTTGAGTAATTGCTTAAAAAACAGACAAGCCTGAGACAGCATCGCCCCTGCATCTCTGATGGGGGGCGGCAGCCCCGAAATCACTAGCCTCAAACCCCCCAACCCCTCAAACCTCCCAATAGCTCAAACCCCCCAACCCATTTTGAGAATCATAGAATCATAGAATCATAGAATTGTTTTGGTTGGAAGAGACCTCTGAGATCATCGGGTCCAACCATTAACCTATCACTACCAAATCCCCCACTAAATCATATCCCTTAGGGCCTCGTCTAAACGTCTTTTGAATACCCCCAGAGATGGGGACTCCACCACCTCCCTGGGCAGCCTGTTCCAATGCCCGACAACCCTTTCGGTGAAAAAATTTTTGCCAATGTCCAATCTAAACCTCCCCTGGCGCAACTTGAGGCCATTTCCTCTTGTCCTGTTGTCTGTTACTAGGGAGAAGAGTCCGACCCCCACCTCTCTACAACCTCCTTTCAGGTAGTTGTAGAGAGCAATAAGGTCTCCCCTCAGCCTCCTTTTCTCCAGGCTAAACATCCCCAGTTCCCTCAGCCGCTCCTCATAGGACTTGTGTTCCAGACCCTTCACCAGCCTCGTTGCCCGTCTCTGAACACACTCCAGCACTTCAATGTCTTTCTTGTAGTGAGGGGCCCAAAACAGAACACAGTACTCGAGGTGCGGCTTCACCAGGGCCGAGTACAGGGGGACGATCACTTCCCTAGTCCTGCTGGCCACACTATTTCTGATACAGGCCAGGATGCCGTTGGCCTTCTTGGCCAACTGGGCACACTGCTGGCTCATATTCAGCTGGCCGTCAACCAACACCCCCAGGTCCTTTTCCGCTAGGCAGCTTTCCAGCCACTCCCCTCCAAGCCTGTAGCGCTGCCTGGGGTTGTTGTGACCCAAGTGCAGGACCCGACACTTGGCCTTGTTGAATCTCATACCATTGGCCTCGGCCCATCGATCCAGCCTGTCCAGGTCCCGCTGTAGCGCCTGCCTGCCCTCCAGCAGATCAACACTCCCTCCCAATTTGGTGTCATCTGCAAACTTACTGAGGGTGCTCTCGATCCCCTCATCCAGATCATTGATAAAGATATTAAACAGAACTGGCCCCAATACTGAGCCCTGGGGAACACCACTTGTGACCGGCCGCCAACCGGATTTAACTCCATTCAGAGAAGGTTCGAGAACAACAGACTATGCATGCAAAGTAATTAGCATATGCAGTGGGACTAGTCAATAAATAGCACAACTCAGAGGGGCTGGGTGCGCGCGCCCACCATCCGATGGAACCGGACCAGAGACATCGCTGGAACCCAGGGTGGTGATCTTTCCTTTACCTCTATTTTTTCTCTGTCTCTATCTTTTAATTTAGCCCAAGGGTATACATGATATACTCCTTTAGACATAAACCGTTGACCAAGTCTGACACTAGGACTGGACTCAGCTGCACCTAGACTCCTCTCTGAGAAGGAGTTTAGAAAGCAAGGGCGTCCTTTCTGAGCCTCATGACTCAACGGGAGGGCCTTCCTGACCACTGACCAGAGACCCCCGTTGGTTGGACCAGCGCTGGACCCTGGACTGATGATTGATTCCTCTCTCTCTCTCTCTCTCCTTCTCTTTTCCTTTTTACTGAAAAGCGGGATTAGCAATTAGTGAACTTACTGTTATTCAGTGATAACTTGTATGCCC
This sequence comes from Phoenicopterus ruber ruber, assembly GCA_009819775.1. NCBI lineage: Eukaryota > Metazoa > Chordata > Aves > Phoenicopteriformes > Phoenicopteridae > Phoenicopterus > Phoenicopterus ruber. The sequence goes on along the minus strand of CM020218.1, from coordinate 57,508,960 downwards.
AGATATTGAATGGCAACTTGTACGCCCAGTTACTGAATGAATAAATTGGCACAGTAACCCAAGTCTCTCGTCCCTCTTCTCTGTCACTATCTGTTTATGACCCATAGCTGGGGTGCAGCATCGCTGCAGGCAGAAAGTTGGGACGTGACATTAAATCTGAATTGTGAACCTTAGCACCGTCTGTGCTCAATTCCAACACAGTAGATCAGCGAACCTGAGTCACTCCTCCCTCTTCTCTGCCGCTATCTGTTTATGAGCCATAGCTGGGGTGCAGCATTGCTGCGGGCAGAAAGTTGGGCTGTGACAGACAGGACTTTCCCTTTGTGAACCCCTGTTGACTGTGCCTTAGTTACCTCTCTGTCTTCTAAGAAGATGGCGTTTCACCCCAGATTTGAAGTTGAGAGGTGTGTGGAGGGGGACTATGCCCAGGTAGACTCAGGGGTTCATATGTAAAAAATCTATGATGTGCTGATTGGCCATAGACGTGCAAAAATATACTGTAGTCTGTAAATCTGACAAAAGGTCAACCCCTTGGTATGTCTGTAAATCATGACCATCAACTCATGCCATCTTCATGTCATGCAAGGCTGATCCAGAGGCAGATTGCACTTGACCAGACTGTGAAAGTGGCGCTTTTAAAAGGCTATTAAATTAGGAGAAGCTGGACACTATTCAGGTTTTGTGTTGTGATGATACTGAAGCCTTTTGACATAGGCTAGAACCTACTAAACCAACAGTGGGATTATTGTTATCCTAAGTAGGATTTGCTGAAATCTGCATGGTATAAGATGTGCCCTCAAATTCTGCTGAGTGTAGGGCCTCAAGGAGACACTCGGCAGGTTCCTGAGGCCACAGTTATCCACCCTCTTTCCTTAGCTGCAACACTTTTCTTGGCATCAACCCCATTTCTTGGATGCCTTTGCAGATAGTTTTAAGATAAGCATCTTGTGCTGGAGAGGTTAAGAGCACAGACAGGTTCCTGACCCATCAGTGACTTTGCTGCGGGACATGTTTAATGCTTGAACACAGAGTCATGGCAGGATCCTTCCTAGAAAGGTACTTCTGAAGTATCAGCCCACTGTAGTCATGCCTGCCATTATGTGAAAAAAAATGACTCTATTTTATGCACTAATTGTGTCCTAAATCTAGTGGCTACAACAGATGTTTGTTTTAAGTGGAGCTGTGATGCTATGTTCCTAGATCTTTATGAATGTGTAGAATTGGCTAAATTTACAAAAGCAGCAAGCTCCTGTAGACTTCAATGAGAGCTGTTGTGCTCTCTGTTCTCTTGAAATCATATCAGCTAATGAGGTACTTACATAAACCATATCGCCTTAGGTTCCTATTTTTAAAAAAAACTTTAGCCTTTAGTTTACACACACATATACACACACAGAGTTGCTTTCACATTTTCTTCTTTAATTGTTGAACCAAATATGAAAAAACTGTTTGTCTTAGCTGCATTAGGACAGCCTGGAAGGCAAGAATTGTGATTTGCAAATGTGGAGATTTTGCAATTATTATATTTCAGACAGTGGTTGAGAAAGATTCAGGAAGGTGTATGTTCTTCTCCCTTGAGTAACCACCAAAGAAATGACAGGTTCCCTGCTGATTTATCTAGAAGGTAAAAGTCCATCCTAGAGAAAAGTCCATAATCCCTTCATTTGGTGCCAGAGTTGATCCTGGGTCTCTACCATGCTGAGTGAACACCTATGTTCAGAGCATTCAGCATCTACCTCTGTAATGGGGCAAAGTCTTTATTTTAAAGGCCTAGACTTCCCAGAGATTTTTTTGGCCAAGCTGCAAAAAGGTTCTGTTGCAATGATTTATCATCTCTGATGAACCAAAAATTATTATCTGGCTCTGATACACTGATTTTTCACTTGTTCTCTGTAATGTAACCAGAATGGAATATAGGCTAATTCTCATTTTATCTACACAGACTTTTCTCTCTTGACTTGAATCAAAGAAATGAGCTATTCTAGAACCTAAGGAAAAGATTACTTAATATATCTTTGTAACTCTGTCATTTCAGTCACTGAAGATCTGCAACATGTATTTTGGTCATACGACCTTTTTTGGTATTATCACCTAAGATGGACTCTGCCATGTGGGAAACGCAAACAAGGGCTGCACCCTTTGTTGCTTTCCATGATAGTGTGTTGTTTCATTGCTTAGCCTGAAAAGGAAAAAGAACTGGGATATTTTTTTTCCTGCCACTTCTTCAAGAATGGAAAGTATTGTGCTTTTTAAAGAAAGCAGTGGGGAATCTTCCTAGAGCTTAATTAGGATGGTGATATTAGCTCTCCTCTACAGAGAAGAACATCTAAGGTGATAGTAAGAGATAACATTCCTTTTTATTAGTCAGCATACAACATAGATTACGTCAAAGATGAACCCTCTGAAGTGTAAAATTAAAATGCTCCAGCAGAAAGCTCTGTTGTTTACCTCATGCTCCAGCACACAGAAGGGTTTTCTATTGGGCAGGGATACAAGAGATTGCAATAGCAGTGAGCTTGGCACATGGATAAAAAGGCCGTGTTGTCAGCCATTTGGCATTAAACAGCTTGATATGCTGCATGCCACCTGCTCTGCACCCTTGACTAGATTCTTGTACGTTCCTGCAAGCAACAGGCCGAAGGCGAGAGTGAATGTCTTACCTCGTCCTTTAGGAGTTCAGATCTGAACCTTTCTCCTTCAAAAGGCTCTCTGCCCTGCAGTGAGATATACCCCATGTGTGAAGAGCTTAGTCTCCTGCAGAAGGACATGAAAATAAGGCTTAGTGTACCACTCAGTAAAGCATTACTGCCAGTGACCTTAGCAGGTGGCATACCATCAAGGTATCTTTATTCAGGACAAATGGCTTACAAGCTCTACAAAGGATTCAAGCATAAAGTGTGCATATAAAGGCAGCTCCAACCAAAGAACTGGATAGTGACCCATATTGGAGGGTTAGTCACAATGAAAGAATTATGAAACAAAGGAAATTTTTGAATTGGCCAGGATAGCAAGCAGATTGAAAGGTATCAAGACTATGCTAGCTACCTCCCACAGAGTTTTGCCTAGAGTAGACTGCAGTTTATCTGGGCTGACCTATGGGTTTCATAGGGAGAAGATAGATAGATAGATACACATATATACATATATGTGTATTTAAATACACACACAAACACACACATGACTATATAAATATGTTTGTAAGATTAATGGCTTTCTAATACTTTTTTATCATCACAAAGCAGCTCATGATGGAAACCTCTCACAGCTTGACCTTAGGACAAAAAAGCAGTATTATGCGGTAAATGAAAATTTAATCCAATCCAAATGCAGCTGACAATGAAAAGCTGAAGAGTCATTTGAAAAGATGGTTTTCATCCTTGGTAAAGTTTGTGCCTGAATTTCCTCGGGAGAGCAAAGATTAACAGACAAAGAGGTGAAACTAAAAGAGGTGCAGTTCATTTTTAAATGCTGCCCTATCACACAGGCAATGTCTTGAGTTTAACACATGCCTGGTTGCTTTGGTACAGAGTCAGCCTAGCAGTGGATCCCAAGGCTGATTTAGATGGAGCAACTCCCTTGCAGGAATCCTTGGGAGAACAGTAATGCCTGGGACGATGATGTAATTGGTGTCTCTGTAGAGGAGATAGATAAACATAATATCCAGACATTACTCAGAGAGGTCCTCATTTCTTCATGGATGTCAGCCAGTATAGTTGCACAGTTACTGATTAAAAGAAAAGAAGATAGAATGTGGTACAAATCACCACCAAAGGTTTGTAGCCTATTTGGGGACAAAAGCTTGTATACATCAAGAGTTTTGAAAGGCCTTGGGTTTAGACAGGCATAAACCCAGGATTAGCAAGTCTTTGCCCAGGCAAGTGGCTAGCTATGCTTATTTACACTATCTGGCACCCTCCGCAATGAGTGTCCTGTGCAGGAAAGGACACATGCAGCACGTGGAGGTGCACACAGAGAGAGATAAGTTCTCTCCAACGTTTATGCTATGTTGGAGGTACCCTTGGGAGCACTCTGAAACTTCCTGGGGAGGCAGAGAACTGCAAGTTGGAAACTCATTACTCAGGCCTAGGAACACTGCAGTCTCACACTGTAATTGTCAGATCCAGTTACATATATCCATGAGGACCTCAGCTGCACAGCCTGAGAACTGGGTAACCTTTCTCAGCAGCAGAAAAGATGACTGGATAGATAAGATTTATGTACACATTACATATAGTAACATGGCTATGGCATATATATATATGGTGTGTATATATATATGGTGCTGTGTTTCCCACAGCATTCTCCTGTAGATACTGGCTGCTCATCACTTGGACGGGCGTGATCTTCACTGGGTAAAAAAAATAGCTGGATGGCCAAGCTCAAAGAGTTGTGGTGAATGGAGTTAAATCCAGCTGATGGCTGGTCACAAGTGGTGTTCCCCAGGGCTCAGTATTGGGGCCAGTTCTGTTTAATATCTTCATCAATGATCCAGATGAGGGGATTGAGTGCACCCTCAGTAAGTTTGCAGAAGACACCTAGTTGGGCGGGAGTGTTGATCTGCTTGAGGGTAGAAAGGCTCTATAGAGGGATCTGGACAGGCTGGATCAATGGGCCAAGGCCAGTTGTATGAGATTCAACAATGCTAAAAGTGCCAGGTTCTGCACTTGGGTCACAACAACCCCAGGCAACGCTACAGGCTTGGGGAGGAGTGGCTGGAAAGCTGCCTGGCAGAAAAGGACCTGGGGGTGTTGGTTGACGGCCAGCCGAATATGAGCCAGCAGTGTGCCAGGTGGCCAAGAAGGCCAACAGCATCTTGGCTTGCATCAGAAATAGTGTGGCCAGCAGGACTAGGGAAGTGATCGTCCCCCTGTACTTGGCCCTGGTGAGGCCGCACCTCGAGTACTGTGTTCAGTTTTGGGCCCCTCACTACAAGAAAGACATTGAGGTGCTAGAGCATGTCCAAAGAAAAGCAACGAATTTGGTGAAGGGTCTAGAGCACAAGTCCTGTGAGGAGCAGCTGAGGGAACTGGGGTTATTTAGCATGGAGAAAAGGAGGCTGAGGGGAGACCTTATCACTCTCTACAACAACCTGAAAGGAAGTTGTTGCAAGGTAGGTGTCAGTGTCTTTTTCCCAAGTAACAAGTGATAGGGCAAGTGGAAATGGCCTCAAGTTGCACCAGGGGAGGTTTAGATTGGATATTAGGAAAAATTTCTTCACTGAAATGGTTGTCAAGCGTTGGAACAGGCTGCCCAGGGAAGTGGCTGAGTCACCATCCCTGGAGGTATTTAAAAGACGTGTAGATGTGGCACTTAGGCACATGGTTTAGTGGAGGACTTGGCAGTGTTAGGTTAATGGTTGGACTCATTGACCTTAAAGATCCTTTGCAACCTAAATGATTCTATGATTCTATATGGTATATATACATGTGGTAGTATGGTAGGTTACATATAGTGGTAGCATATAGTGGTTACATATAAGTGTCTTTACACTTTCTACATGTAATTTGCCTCTCCTCATCTCAGCAAATGAGGGCAATTTTGTAATCCTGATAGTAGGCTTCTGCAGAAAGTTTCTTTAGAGGTTAGGCAGGTAAGAGTGTTGCAGGTACTTTACCCATGCAAGGCTCACTAATTTCTAGAGCTGTCTGTGGCAAAATAGGTGCAGGATAGCAACTCCCTCAACCCCCGTCATGGAGGCAGCCACCTTCTAAACTTTCTAAAGGTATAACACTGCACTTTATCATCAGTCAACAGGATCACATATTTGTGCTTTCACCACTCCAGCCCTATATTTGCAGATCACAGCTCTGCTGAGGAGCAGTAAAAAGCTGAGCTCCTTTTAGCAATAGCAAAGCTGTCTTGACCTCACTCAAATCTGTCCCTATAAATTTGTTAAAATGGATCTTTTGGATACTTGGGAAGACAATTGATGGCTATTTTAATGACTAATAAATTGTATTTGTGTCATCCCACTGGAAGGTTCAGTCAGGAAACAGCATGCCTTACAATCCCTCAGCTATGTTAGGCAGAACAAGGAAAATAACAGAATGATAGGGGAGAGGTGCTAAGGGATACTAAAATTTCTTAATACTCTGTCCTGGTTGCAGCTGGGATGGGGTTAATGTCACCAGAAGCTGGCCAGGGTCTATTCTATACCATGTGACCTCATGCTTACTATATAGGAGGTGGGATCGCTGCTCATGAGCGGGCTGGGTGTTAGCAGGGAGCAACCTGCACTGGGAAGCACCTCTAAGTACACTCGGTTGTTGTTATTGTTGGAGTTTTCTTGTTTGTTTGTTTTCTTTTCCTTTGTTGTCCAGCTAAAATGTTGTTGTTGTTAACCCAGAAGTTTTGCCTGCCTTTGTCCCGATTCTCTCCCCCATCCCACCGGGAGGCAGGGGTGGGGTGAGCGATCGACCTTGTGGTGCTCAACTGCTGGCTGGACAACAGTCCTTTTTGGCACCCAATGTGGGGCACAAACAACCGCACTTTTGTATTATTAAGCGTGCTATAACTGTAGTCGTTATTAAGTGACAAGCTCCTGTACAGGTCATAAAGTTCCTTGGCTGCACTGTTTACCCTCTTTACTTTTGGAACATCATAATACAAACAATGATTATGTGCTTTGCCCTGTCATTGACGGCCTTACTGTGCTGGGGGAGCTATCTGGTGGAGAGGATGAGGGAATACATCTCCCTCTCCCTCCCCAGGATTGATGTGGATAGGTTTATCATGCAGGCTCCTGAGCTCCTTGCTCACCCTTATGTGAGCTGCTTAGTACTACTAATTAATATTGTTGGCATATTATGGGGTTTGTGGAATCTGGTCTTGTCCTGGTGGAAGAGAAGACAACTTTTGGGTGAGGTGATATTGAAATGGGACCTGAGGCGGCCGGTCCCAGGGTGGCAGGGTGTGTGGAAGGACTTGGGCAGGTTCCTAGGGCAGTTATCACCTCCCATAGCCTGGGACTTTACACCTGAACAGGCCAGCAACCCTGGCAAACTGATGCACCACCTGATAGAAGGCAGCCTTGCCTATCCCAATGAGAACCACCAGCTTCTAGCGCTGTACTGGGGCCTGGCTTGTGCCTATCGAGCCACAATGGGCCTAGTTACAGCAATGGATGCACAGCAAGTGGCAGCACAGAGACAAACCCATCTGGGCTGCCAAATTGTGGCAAGATATTGCTGCCCGGCTAGAGAAGCTTGTTGTAGAAGTACGCCATGTAGATGCTCATGTACCCAAGAGTCGAGCCACTGAGGAACATCAAAAAAACAAGCAGATGGATCAGGCTGCTAGGATTCAAGTGGCACTTGATTTAGACTGGCAACCTAAGGGTGAATTATTCTTAGCTCAGTGGGCCCATGACACCTCAGGCCACCAAGGAAGAGATGCAACACATAGATGGGCTTGTGATCAAGGGGTGGACTTAACTATGGACACTATCGCACAGGTTATTCATGAGTGTGAAACATGTGCTGCAGTCAAGCAAGCCAAGCGGTCAAAGCCTCTCTGGTATGGAGGACAATGTCTGAAATATAAAGTGGCAGTGATTAATTGGAAAGTGAGAGACCTGAACGTGACATAAATGGTACAGAATAAGGGGTGGATACTGTCCTGGTTTAGGCTGGGACAGAGCTAGTTTTGTCTCCAGGAGCTACCATGTTTTGAATTTAGTATGTGAAAAATGGTGATAGTACACTGATGTTGTTGGTTGCTGCTAAATGATCAGGGATATTTTGCAGTTTCCCAGGTTTTGCTAATGTGCAGATGCTAAAACCTGTGAGGGGTATAGCCAGAATATTTGATCCAACTGGCCAAGAGAGCCTTCCATACCATAGATGTCATGCCCAGTATGACTGAGGGTTGGCCGGTGGCCACTTCCCTTACACCAGCTGAGCCAGATACCACAACTGCAAGCTCCAGATGCAACATGCAACAATCCAACACTACACACCATCCTCCCACTGCGTCCAGTGTCACCTGCTGCACCGCACCAAGACCCGGCCCTGTTTTGCCGAGCGAGCAAACTCCGTGTCATCTTTCCTGCCCCAAGAGCCTATTTTGACAGAGGGAGCCCAAAGTCATGGACTAAATGAACTCAGTAGACACTTTAAAGGGATGGTCCACAGGCTAAGGAAATGATGTCTGTGTATGTGTGTTATATATAACAGGAAAAGTGGTGGTGATTAATTGGAAAGTGTAGGATGTGAGCATGACGTAGATGGTACAGAATAAGGGGTGGATAATGTCCTGGTTGTGGCTGGGATAGGGTTAATTTTCACCAGAAGCTGGCGGAGGTCTATTCTATACCATGTGATCCTCACCCTCACTATATAGAGGAGGACAGCACCAGGGGGACGACACCAGGGGTAGGATTGCTGCTTGGGAGTGGGCTGGGAGTCAGGCTCCAGGCGGGGAGCAACCTACACTGGGAAGCACCACTAAGCACACTCTGTTGTTGTTACTGTTGGAATTTTCTTGTTTGTTTGTTTTCTTTTCCTTTCTTGTCCCATTAAACTGCTGTTATCCCAATCCATAAGTTTTGCCTTTCTTTTTCCCAATTCTCTCCCTCATCCCACTGCGGGGGGGGGGGGCGAGCGAGTGGACGCATTGTCCTCAGCTGCCAGTTGGGGCTAAACCACGACATAATCATACTTTATTATTCCATGGCACACAGAACTGCAAGGCAAATAACTCATCCTCAGATAAAGGCATGGTGAAATTTGTCTTTCTCTAGTGTGTGGCATTTTGAGCATCTTTTTGTTTCTTTGCAGGATAACTTATGTTTCTTGTCCAAGCTGATCCTTATCAGTACATTCCTCTAGCATAATTACCCATCTCTGATTCCACTTCAGTTTTCACATTCTGACATTGTCAGAGAAGCAGAAACTCTGCCTCAAAAAGGCATTTATTTTTTACTTCTCCCAGGAATTTGCACTTAAAAATATATATTTATTCGTTTATAAGAGTCCTCTGTCTGAAAAGATCTTAAAAGAACCTTACGAATATGCATAATTTAGAAGGGATTTGAAGTAAGAGGACTATTATCATTCAATTACAACCTGGCCAGGATGCTGTGGTTAACATCTTTGACTTTGGAAGACATGCAACAGGATCATTAGTGAACAAAAGTGGCCAAGATGCTGCTTTTACAATCCACCGAGAAGACAGACACTTTAATGGGACAATGCCCTCTACCCCTAGTCTACAGCACTGCTTCTTTGCTTGCTGTCATGGTCTGTTTGGTTTTCTCAAATTTACAAGACAATGTACTCTGTTACTCTTGTAACAAACAAACACAACAAACAAGGGCTTGATCCCCTTTGTACAGACTAGTCTACCATGTTGTTACATGAAGTTCTAAAGTATATGATTATGTCCAGCAACCATGAAATTCTAAGGGGCTATGATCATATCCAGTAGCCGTGAAGGCCTGAAGGACTGTGGTTGTGTCCTATAACTGTTTAATCAGTAGATAACATCAGTGTAGAAGATCTAAAGGACTATGGCTATGTCCTGTAACTGTTTAACTAGTAGATGGCAACAGGGTATAGGATTTAAATTGTTTGTGTTTATGTAGCATAAAGCAAAGCAGCCTTGAGTCACCCTTAGGTAATATGTGACCATATATGGATAAAAGGAGTTAGGGTACTTCATCTGGGAGGATGCCCAAGGACCCCCCCCCAAAAGGAGAAGAGCATTCACAGAAGGATCTGAAAAGAAGCCAAGAAGAATGATATCACATAATTACATAATTTATGTAGATTATGATAAATATGTATTAGATTGATAGAATATACATGAGTTTAATGTATAAATGTAACAAAGAAACCAACATTGCGTGTGCTTGATTTGTGGGAAACCACGGAGCACTCAGGCTTGCACGACTCTGAAATAAATATACAATGTCTCTCCTGAGTGTGTGATTATTGGCGTATCACACACCAGGCAATGGATCCGCATTTCGGACACCAATGTGATTTCACTAATTTGTCACTTACGTCATGAGGTTTCTCACTCGCAAGTTCTCTAATTCATAACTCAGAACTCGTAACTTATTGCTGATAACTTTTAACTCATGCACTTATGAGCAAAATTAGTTACCTAGCCAATGCTGGGAGTGCTCATCCTTCCTCTTCCATTATGGTGTGGGCATCCCCTGTATCACACTGGGAAGCAAAAAAGCCTAAGCAGTCCAGCTGCTGCTGAATCCACTTCAAAAGCTTTTTAGGTAAGCTGTTGTTTTATACCTTCCAGCTTGGAAGTTTGGTTTATACCATTTCCATGAGGTAGCAGATTCTGATGAAACTGCCAGACAGGCAATATGCAAAGATGATGGCTGCAGGAGACAGCAATCTACAGATGATAATGGCTGCATAATGGCCTTTTAGCTCTTTCTGGCCACCTGTCCTGCCTACCTGGTGCTCTTGATTTGACCTAATGGCACCACTCCCAGCACACATCAGGCCTTAGCATGAGCTGTGTTAGCCAAAAACTGAGCAGGAGTTGAGTGAACAGTCACACTTGCTCATAGAAAACTAGTGCTAGTGGAGGCTCTTGAGAAGAAAAGTCACTCCAGTAATTAAGTCTCTAGGTTAGCACATGGGAGCCACAGGTTCAATTCCCCTCCATCTTCTAATATGACTTCTGGCTGTCTATTTTGAGTCAAATACTCAAAAGGACCTATCTCTGACCAGGTAGCTGCACTTTCCCTGGTGCTGAGAGTCCACATTTGATTTTCCATGAAAAATTCGAGAATAGTCTTGTGTTTTCTGAACTTCCCAAAGGTAGAGAAAACCCAGGTTCAAGCCCTAGTCCTCCCTAATATAAAGAGAAGCTAGGAGAAGATGGTTCTGTGTGTCTGTCATGTTCAGGCATGTTCAAACAAATTCATAGTAATGAGGCAAGTCTAAAATCAAGCCAAGAAGTCAAGCCACCAAGGTAAGGCCAGCTGCTGCAAGGGACAGGTCTGGACATGGACATAGCTGCAGCATAGCTTAGGCAGGTACCAAGAGCAAGAGCTGGAGCTTAAATGCAGCTCCTGAGCAAAGGATGGGAAGCCCAGAGGAGGCGTCTCACATCTCTCTCTCTTGTGCAGCTATTTCTCACAAGTTCACTGCTATCCAGCAGTCTGGGATATTATAAATAAGTATTTTAGTATTATTGTGTAGCTAGGGACTCACCTCCACATCCATTTATCTAGTGTATATAACACAGTGTGAGCTCACATCAAAGTCTTCCCCAACTCAGGACACGTACAGGGCAGTAGCCATTTGCTTTTGTAAAACTTACAAAAATTAAATTCATTATCCCTTTCTCAAATCTAGCAAAAATCAGCCACTGAAGTACACGTTACTAGTAGGTGTTACACAGAGATACAGGCAAGTGCTAGTGCCTGTGGTTTGCTTCCACAGGAAGCCAAGCTATAAAAATAGTAGTATGTCCCCTGAAGCAGATGGACTTGTGGAGTGCATGTGTAAGTGAGAGGAGAATCAATTTAAGTTATCTGAGCTCTTTCTCACATCATCTTACCACCTACTGTATTGAAGAGAAAGTCTCTCCTCTTTATAGAGAGGGCCCTCAGTGAAGGATTTTTGGATTATGAAATGCCACAACTGGCAGTTTATTCAGCTGCTGAGATTTCCTCTCATCCTTATTTCTCTTTTTCATTTTTTATCCAACCACATTTGGAAAGGCCTTTGATAAAAAGCACTCCAGAATCTGTGTATAAAGCATCCCTTTAAATGAACACCTCTCCAAAGCCACTCTTCTGCTCCAGAGTGGGAAAACAGCAAAACTTTCCTTTTTCAGGTCAATCATATTGACCTGAGTAGTCTAAGACTGCCTGATTGCATGAGCACATGGTGCTGCAAGATGAACTGAGGTGACATGCTCTTTCAACGAAGGACAACTTCCAGAGGCCTTGAGACCAATTAAAAGACAGCATGTCTGCCGACTTCTCAGAATATAGCTGGACAGAGCCAAAATGCAATAGTTTGTAGAAGTGATACAGAATGAAGAGATGTTGCTTCTCACATATTCCAGCTTTCACAATGTTTAAAAGATGTGGTATAGATGCACATCCTTAGGTCTGTTCAAATATTTCTGCCATGCCTTTGAAAATAATTTTTAATACAGGAACTTGGAGAGATTATTCTTCATGTGAATTTCCTAATAAAGGATTTTTGAGAAATACTGCCTCATGAAAGGCAATGACAGTGATTTCTTCAGCTTGTCCTATGTGCACAAACAGTAAACCAAGTAACAGGCTGGATCAAGCCAGCTGATTTGTAAACAGGAATGTTTGAATGTATTGTTCTCAAAAAGATTTGGAACTTAACAGACAATATACCCTGTATGGCTTTACAGTATCAGGTGGCAAATTGATTTGAGAAAGTCACATTTTTTTCAGATGTGTCCATTGGCCACCAATTAAGATGATCTTGGTACTCTCTGAATTGGAATTTGAACAATAAACAAATGTGCCACAGGAAGAGGAGACTGTGCTAGCCTGCTTGCTTTTCAATACATCATCTTTAAGAGCAATTTTGAATTATGAATATATTCCAAAAAACATTGCCAAAAACTATTGGAAAAAACAGTGTAATAACAAGGTAAATGTAAAAAAAAAAACCAACAAAAAAAAAAAAAAAAAACAAAACCAAAAAAACCAAAAAAAACCCACCATAAAGCAGCAGCTTTGGAGATCACAGCTTCGTTTCTTTAGGGAGATTTTTCAAGGGAGTTTTGAGGTGCAGAATGATCTCATTGATCTTTCCTGAAAACTAGAAAAAAGTTTCGAGAATTTTAAATGTACTGTAATTAACATTTTTTTTTAATTGGAAAACCAATTCTTTTCTAAAGGTCTTGACTGATTTTGATTGTAGAAATATAATGCAGTCAAAATTAAAACCAAAGCATTGTGTTTCAGTATTGGGTCAGCTGAAAGGAAATGAGTTAATACCTAAAAAAACTGTCAACTGTAACAGGCATGGTCCTTGTCAGTCCTGGGAATACGTGTATCTTTTTAGTCTCTGTGGCACCTTGTGCATAGTCAGTATAAACTTCAAGCTTTTAGCAGCTCGTATTTTTTGCTCTGGCCGTCCTTAGGCCAGTCCCTGGTGTATCACAGCTGCCCCAAAATCTGGATTTCTTGAACTGTCTCTTCTAGGTAAAGGACTTCTGAATCCTATGCTGTATCTGTGGCACTTTTACATAGGATTAAAGTTCTGCTTCAAAGTGGCTTAAAAGACTAAAGTCACAGCTGTACAAAGTTCTCATGGATGAATCCTGGAAATGACAAGCACCAGAATAAGAAACTGCATTGCTACTCTGAAAGGAAACATTGCTTTATCAAAGGTTGGTTGAAGTGCTGAACAAATAGCTCTAAGAAGTATGAAAGTAGTAAGTACACCACCATGTGTATTTTCAAGACAGACAAAAAAAAACCCCAAACCAGAAGACAATAGTAGCTCATAGAGTCATCAGTCAGCTCAAGAAATATAAATATTTAATTGACCTACCTGTCTCTGTTCCTCAAGATAGGCAGCAATTCTGTGCTTATTGATAGTGTGTCTGGTGCCTACCCAAGCCTATGTGGATGCTGTGAGAGACTGAAAGAGCTAAAGGTATTTCTCAAACATTGTAGCGAAGTCAGTCTGGGGTCAGCCGCCCAAACATTGTATCGAAGTAAGTTGCAGGGGAGTTCTGCATAGCAGCAGTAAGTCGGACAACGCAGGACGTGGGGGTGTGCTGGAGAGTGCACAGTCCCGCTTCCTGATAGGACAGCGCAAGCACAGAGGTGGGGGCTGAGACCACCAGAGACCCCCGATAAACCCCAGACCCATTTCTGGAAGGTTCCAGGAGACACGACTGCGCATGATGACTAATTAGCATGAGAAGAGAGAGAAACCTGACCTGCGGGCACGGCAAACGCCTATAAAAGACACGACTCTGAGAAGCCAAGTGTGCGCCCACCATCGGAGGATCGTCAGTCCGTCATCATCATCGTGGGATCCAAGGGTGGTGATATCTTTCCCTATCTCTTTCTCTCTTTCTTTTCTTTTCCTTTCCTTTATTCTCCTTATAGATGTTTTTCCAATAAGAACCCACATTGCCAACGCTTTTGCAAGTTTCCAAGTTCAGGTTTCCTCTTGTTATAAATAAAATGTTCAACTGATCGTTTGGTGTTGTTTCACCTTAATTTAGCCCGAGAGGATATTCAGAACCTTAGTCACTCTCCTCCTGCCTCTGAGGTGGGATGTGACAGATGGTCTAGGAGAACATTCACAGAACAGTCTTCAGAGTTAAGAGGATTGCCTTCTGACCAGGAGCCCCATTTCTGCACTGCTTGAAATATAGAAATATTATAGAAATATATACATATAGAGAAATGTGAACCATTGGGTGGAACTGGATTGCAAAGGGTTAAGCTCCTATCAATCCATGCACAGACAAATAAAAATCACTCAGCTGGATAATTCACTTTGTTAACCATGAAGATAGCAGTTTGTGATGAAGCTGTCAGAAGGCTTAGCATGGTGTAAAAGTCAAACAAGACATTTATGTTAACAAGTTCCATTTGTCAGGAAAAATTCTAATAATGGCAAGGGAAAAAATTGCAAAAGCCATTTCTTTAACCAAACTGCTAGGCAGCACTGAATCTCAAAATCTCATTAATTTTAAAGATTATAGCTCAATAGTAAATGAAAGAAACAGAATAATATTCTTGACATTATTATTCATGTGAATTACTGTCGTATGTGACATTTCAAAACCCAAATTGGCTTTTGAATAAAGGAGAACTAAGGAAATATCCCACAGAACCTCCCCAGGACCACAGCTGAAGCTGAAAATATACATCTGTGTAGTTACAAGAAGGTTCACAGAAGGTTAGCATGCTTGTTAAATGTTTCTTTGGTATGAGAGTAAATGTTTTGCTGGGGTTAAATTCCCATTGGCTTAGAAAAGATTAATTCTTTCCACTTTCAAGAGCAAAAGCAGTCAGAAGGCGGCAGGGGGAGACCACAGGTGAAACCCTGATTCCAGCCTTTACTGTCTAAAAGCAATATGAACATACAAGAGCTCAACAGCTTGGTTCCAGACACACAAGCTATGACTTGTGTACATAGAAGGATGGGCTGGAGGTTCCTTTTGGTTCTCAAAAATCTGTGTATCTCCTAATTTCATTCCTGCACAGCCCAGCAGGTCTGGAGTCCCCACAAAACAAGGTATACTGGCTTAGTGTTGGGCCTGTAGTCCCAGCAAATTCAGAGGTTTTCTGCAAAGTGTGGGATGATGTTATTTCTTCTGCCCAGCAGTGAGCAGCCAGTCACAATTTCTGAATAACACCCTGCAAGTTCACAGTGTTCCATAATCTATACTCAGCTGGCCTGCTCTACAGGCTCTCACCAGTCCATCCAGCTGAATGAGCTGGCTCCTTTCATTACTAGAGTAAGGCTCCAATAATGACCATATGGGGAATTCTTTGATCATTTTTTGCCTTCCCACAACCTGACACAGGTAGATGATCAATTTAGGCCTGTGGCTTTAAGCAGACTTTAGTACAGCTGATGTCCTTATGTACATAGAGGAAGAGAAGGCTGAGGGGTGACCTCATCACAGTCTACAACTTCTCAAGAGGAGCAGCAGAGGGGGAAGTGCTGGTCTGCTCTCTCTGGTGATAAGTGATAGACAACAGGAAATGGAATGAAGCTGCATGAGGGAAAGTTCAGATTGGACTTTAGGAAAAGGATTTTCACTGAGAGGGTGGTTGCTCACTGGAACAGGCTCCCCAGGGAAGTGGTCAGGGCACCAGGGCCTGTTAGAGTTCAAGGAGTGTCTGGATGATGCTCTTAGTCATATGGTTTAGTTTTAGGTACTCCTGCAAGGAGCAGGGAGTTGGACTCAATGACCCTTATGGGTCCCTTGCAACTCAAGATACTCTGTGATTCTTTTTATGGGTCTTTCTTTCAATCCACTGGAGTCTTCATCTCAATTTGTTCTATTGTTTTCTCTAATTACCTTTGGGGGGTGGCAGAGATGCCAGGGATAGGCAAGTACCCAGCGCAAGGTAACTTGCCATGGTAGCAGAGGTTCAGATGTGCTTGTCTAATCCTGGATCTTTGGCACCAAGAAAATCTGGTTAATTCTTGCAGAGAATAGCACATGGAAAGAGCAGCTGGACTAGCTCCTAAGCTGTCTTCTACCTAGGAAAGGTCCCATGTTGTATCAGTATATTATTTGGAACAAACAGCTTTCTGGATCTTTTCGAGATTGAGTGGGTAGACAGTGACAAGGCTAACCAGAGATAGGCAGCAAGATGTGGTTAAGAGGCCTTGGTAAACAGTAACTCAAAGCGGGATTGCAGCACATGTTATCAGCTCTAAATCTTATTGCGTCTACCACTGAAGCAAGATGCCCTGGAGTTGATCCTTTCCTGATAAAACTGGGAAAAGCACTCTGTGCTTTCGATGGTCAGTATACGTTAAATTAACTGAAGGCCTACATGAACGAAACACAGCCCATAGCACAGCTGTGATGCTTCACAGTCTGTCCCCTCCCCTGCCTGATTTGACCCAACCCGTTCTGCAAGGAGCAGTGTTAATGGTTTGTAACATCTTGAACCTGAGGCAATGGTTCTGTCCATCTCCTGTGCTAATGACTACAGCAAAGGATTGACTTCGAAGTGGGAATGGCCTCCTTTGAAAGCTCAGTGAGCAAAGCCATGCAACCCAGCGGATTTCTGCCTCTTAAAGCAGTTACTAGAAAGTCTAGCAGAGGGCCCCAAGGTTTACAATCTACAACTTCAACTGTGAAATCTGGAATTAAAAGGCAGACAGAAACCTTGCAGTCAAAACTCTATTAAGAAGGAAGAAAACTTTCCATTTAACTACAAGGTCAGAGCCTGAGATGTAGGTAAAGAAAAAGGCAATGGTTATAGTGTTGATTATTTAATAACATCTTCTGAGAAAAAGTATTTCCTCCCATTGCAACTGCAGTACAAACCTAGTCTGGGAATCTTTGGTTATCAGCTATCATGGTTTAGCCCAGCTGGAAGCTGAACGCCACAAGGTCACTCGCTTGCCCCCACCCCTCCCAGTGGGATAGGGGAGAGAATCAGGAAAAGAAAGGCAAAACTCATGGGTTAAGAACAACAACAGTTTAACCGGACAAGAAAGGAACAGAAAAGAAACAAACAAGAAACCCCAACAATAATAACAACAGAGTGTACTTACCGGTGCTTCCCAGTGCAGGTTGCTCCCGCCCAGAGCCCGACACCCAGCCTGCTCCTGAGCAGCAATCCTGCCCCTGGTGCAGGATTGCTCTATAAAGTGAGCGTGAGGGTCACATGGTATAGAATAGACCTCGGCCAGCTTCTGGTGAAAATTAACCATATCCCAGCTGCAACCAGGACATTGTCCACCCCTTATTCTGTACCATCTACGTCATGCTCACATCCTACACTTTCCAATTAATCACCACCACTTTTCCTGTTTTTATATATACACACACACAGAGAGACATCATTCCCTTAGTTTATGGACCATCCCTTCAAAGTGTCTATTGAGCTCATTTAGTCCATAACTTTGGGCTCCGTCTGTCATAATAGCCTCTTGGGGCAGGAGAGAGAACACGGAGGTCGCTCGGTTGGTGGAACAGGGCTGGGTCTCGGTATGGTGCGGCAGGCGACACTGGACACAGTGGGAGGATGGTGTGTAGTGTTGGATTGTTGCATGTTGCATGTGGAGCTTGCAGTTGTGGTATCTGGCTCGGCTGGTGTATCATGTCCAGGGACTGTGGGGTGAAGATGTCAATCTCTTGAGGAAGTTGCTGGGCGTCAGTTGCTAAAGCCAGTTCCGCTTCCATTACCACTGCACTTTGATCAGTTTTCTCAATAGTTCATTCTTTACTAATTTGGGTCATTCTTGCTATAATATTGATCTGGTAAATAGCAACTGTGATAGAGATGACATACAGTGACAGGGTTATTTAGCAATTAACATCATACAGTTTAATTCACTGGCTCTTCTCACCCAAAATCAAACCCCCTTGAGGGACACATCAGACTTCCCCATCCTTTCGCATCACCCACCAAGTGCACGCAGGTCCTTGAGCAGATGACACCAAATTGGGAGGGAGTGTTGATCTGCTGGAGGGCAGGCAGGCGCTACAGTGGGATCTGGACAGGCTGGATCGATGGGCCGAGGCCAATTGTATGAGGTTCAACAAGGCCAAGTGCCGGGTCCTGCACTTGGGTCACAACAACCCCAGGCAACGCTACAGGCTTGGGGGGGAGTGGCTGGAAAGCTGCCTAGCGGAAAAGGACCTGGGGGTGTGGTTGACGGCCGGCTGAATATGAGCCAGCAGTGTGCCCAGGTGGCCAAGAAGGCCAATGGCATCCTGGCCTGTATCAGAAATAGTGTGGCCAGCAGGACTAGGGAGGTGATTGTCCCCCTGTACTCGGCCCTGGTGAGGCCGCACCTCCAGTACTGGGTTCAGTTTTGGGCCCCTCACTACAAGAAAGACATTGAGGTGCTGGAGTGTGTCCAGAGACGGGCAACGAGGCTGGTGAAGGGTCTGGAACACAAGTCCTATGAGGAGCGGCTGAGGGAACTGGGGATGTTTAGCCTGGAGAAAAGGAGGCTGAGGGGAGACCTTATTGCTCTCTACAACTACCTGAAAGGAGGTTGTAGAGAGATGGGGGTTGGACTCTTCTCCCTAGTAACAGACAACAGGACAAGAGGAAATGGCCTCAAGTTGCGCCAGGGGAGGTTTAGATTGGACATTCGTAAAAACTTCTTTACCGAAAGGGTTGTCAGGCATTGGAACAGGCTGCCCAGGGAGGTGGTGGAGTCCCCATCTCTGGGGGTATTCAAAAGGCGTTTAGATGAGGCCCTAAGGGATATGATTTAGTGGGGGACTTGGTAGTGACAGGTTAATGGTTGGACCCGATGATCTTGGAGGTCTCTTCCAACCAGAACAATTCTATGATTCTATGATTCTATGAAAAGCAATCCCATGGATGGATTTGCCTTTGCCTGAGGTTGGAATAACCCAGACTGTCTTCCCTAACATATTCTTCATGTGCACTACAGGAACTTTATCCCCTTCTACAGTATGTAAAGGCTTTGATTGGGCAGGGCCAGCTCAATTGGTAGATCCTCTAGTGTTAACTAACCAAGTGGCTTTTTGCTAAATGTGTATCCCAGTGTTTGAAGGTCCCACCACCCATTGCTCTCAGTGTAGTTTTCAGTAGTCCATTGTAGCGTTCAATTTTCCCAGAGGCTGGCGCATGACAGGGGATGTGATACGCCCACTCAATGCCATGCTCTTTGGCCCAGGTGTCTAGGAGGTTGTTTGGGAAATGAGTCCCGTTGTCTGACTCAATCCTGCTGGGGTGCCATGTCGCCATGAAACTTGCTTCTCAAGGCCCAAGATGGTGTTCCAGGCGGTGGCATGGGGCATGCGATATGTTTCCAGCCATCCAGTAGTTGCTTCCAACATTGTAAGCACAGGGCGCTTGCCTTGGCGGGTCTGTGGGAGTGTGAGATAATCAATCTGCCAGGCCTCCCCATATTTCTATTTCAGCCATGGTCCTCCATACCAGAGAGGCTTTGACCGCTTGGCTTGCTTGATTGCAGCGCATGTTTCACACTCATGGATAACCTGTGCGATAGAGTCTATGGTCAAGTCCGCCCCTCGATCATGAGCCCATCTATACGTCGCATCTCTTCCCTGATGGCCTGAGGTGTCATGGGCCCACCAAGCTAGGAATAATTCACCTTTATGTTGCCAGTCCAGATCCACCTATGCCACTTCAGTCCTAGCAGCCTGATCCACCTGCTGGTTGTTTTGATGTTCCTCAGTGGCCCGACTCTTAGGTACGTGGGCATCTACGTGGTTGACTTTTAGAACCAGCTTCTCTAGCCGGGCAGCAATATCTTGCCACAATTTGGCAGCGCAGATGGGTTTGCCTCTGCGCTGCCAGTTGCTCTGCTTCCATTGCTGTAACCACCCCCACAGGACATTCACCACCATCCATGAGTTGATATAAAGCTAGAGCTTTGGCCACTTTTCTTGCTCAGCAATATCTAAAGCCAGCTGGATGGCTTTCACCTCAGAAAAGCGACTCAATTCACCTTGTCCTTCAGTGGCTTCTGTGACTCGTCATGTAGGACTCCATACAGCAGCATTCCACCTTTGATGCTTTCCCACCATATGACAGAAGCCATCAGTGAACAGGGCACTTCCAAGATTCCTTGGCGACTGGGGTTTCCTATTTGAGCTCATTGTGTGATCATTGTGACCCACTTACTCCATGTGGCGTTGGTGGCATGACATGCAGAGGGGACTCTCCCTTTGAACATCCAGCCCAGCACCGGCAGTCGGGGTGCCAGGAGGAGCTGTGCTTCAGTACCAACCACCTCCAAAGCAGCTTGAACCCCTTCATGTGCTGGCAAGATCTCTTTTTCAGTTGGAGTATAGCGGGCCTCCAATCCTCTGTATCCCCGGCTCCAAAACCCTGGTGGTTGACCTCAAGTGTCCCCTGCTGCTCTCTGCCAGAGGCTCCAGGTAGGGCCGTTCTCCCCGGCTGCAGTGTAGAGCACGTTTTGCGTCTTGCCCTGCCCGGACTGGCCCAAGGGCTACTGCATGAACTATCTCCTGTTTAATTTGTTCAAAGGCTTGTTGTTGCCTTCAAATGGCCCCACTTGAAATTGTTCTTCTTTTGGGTCACTTGATAGAGAGGGCTTACAATAAAACTGTAATTTGGAATATTTCTGGAATTCCAGAAACCCACAATGCCTCAAAAGGCTCCTTTTTGTTAGCTGGTGGAGACATAGCTGCTATTTTGTTGATCACATCTGTTGGGATCTGACAACGTCCGTCTTGCCATTTTATTCCTAGGAACTGGATCTCCTGTGCAAGTCCTTTGACCTTACCTCATTTTATGGGAAAGCCAGCTCTCAGAAGAATTTGGATTATTTTCTCCCCTTTCTCATAAACAACTTCTGCTGTGCTGTCCCACACGATGATATCATCAATGTATTACAGGTGTTCTGGAGCTTCACGCCTTTTTCAGTGCAGTCTGGATTAGTCCATGGCAAATGGTGGGGCTGTGTTTCCACCCCTGGGGCAGTCGATTCCAGGTGTACTGGATGCCCCTCCAAGTGAAAGCAAACTGTGGCCTGCACTCTGCTGCCAAAGGGATTGAGAAGAACGCATTGGCAATATTAGTTGTGGCATACCACTTGGCTGCCTTGGACTCCAGTTCGTACTGACGTTCTAGCACATCTGGCACAATAGCACTCAGTGGTGGCGTGACTTCATTCAGGCCACGATAGTCCACTGTTAATCTCCATTCTCCGTTAGAATTCCGCACTGGCCCTCTAGGACTATTAAAAGGTGAGTGAGTCTTACTGATGACTCCTTGGCTCTCCAGTTGATGAATCAGCTCATGGATGGGAGCCAGGGAGTCTCAGTTGGTGTGATATTGCTGCTGGTGCACCATCCTGGTAGCAATTGGCACCT
The DNA here is from genome assembly GCA_009819775.1 of Phoenicopterus ruber ruber. NCBI lineage: Eukaryota > Metazoa > Chordata > Aves > Phoenicopteriformes > Phoenicopteridae > Phoenicopterus > Phoenicopterus ruber. Next base: position 57,487,426 of record CM020218.1, on the reverse strand, counting down.
GCTGTTCTTCAGCTCACAGCAATCCCACAACAAAGAGATCTTCTGAGAGGCCAGGCAGGGTAGATAGATAGCTCTTTCGTCTTCTCTGTATTCACAGTGGCTCCACCAAAAGCCCATCGGTATCCCTTTCAGTCCTTGAAGTACCCTCTCCTGAGGTAGTCTGTGCCAAGGACGGGTCTCTGGGCTGGTTACAATGGGATGCTTTTCCCACTTGTCCCCTGTTAAGCTCACCTCAGCCTCCAATACTGACAATTCTTGGCATCCCCCTGTCACTCCAGAGATCCAGATGGGTTCCATGCCCCTGTAATCTGATGGCACCAGAGTACGCTGTGCACCAGTGTCTACCAAAGCCGGGCAGTTTCCGCTTCCTGTCTGAATTCTCTCACTCCTTCCTCCAATGTTTTTGTTGAAGGACCGGCTTCTTGATCAACCCTTTCCTCTTCTTCCTCCTCCCTTACTAATCCAGGATATGGACACATTGTTTTCCTTGTCCATTGTTTCTTTTTAACTACTGGGGCAATTAGTGTAGTTGTTATTTTTTGGGTCCCTATGTCAACCATGACATCCTCAGGTGCAGTTTGGGTCCCTGCCTCAACCAGAGTCCTCTGAGAATGCTGAATGGCAGCTCAATAGGCACAAGCCAGGCCCCAGTACAGTGCTGGAAGTTGCTGGTTTTCATTGGGATAGGCAAAGCACCCTTCTATCAGGTGGTGCATCAGTTTGCCGTGGTTGCTTGCCTGTTCAGGTGTAAAGTCCCAGGCTACGGGAGGTGATAACTGCCCTAGGAACCTGCCCAAGTCCTTCCACACACCCTGCCACCCTGGGACCGGCCGCCTCAGGTCCCATTTCAATATTGCCTCACCCAAAAGTTGTCTTCTCTTCCACCAGGACGAGACCAGATTCCACAAACCCTGTAATATGCCGACAATATTAATTAGTAGTACTAAGCCGCTCACATAAGGGTGAGTAAGGACCTCAGGAGCCTGTGTAATAATCCTGTCCACATTAACCCTGGGTAGGGAGAGAGAGATGATGTATTCCCTCATCCTCTCCACCAGATAGCTCCCCCAGCACAGTAAGGCCGTCAATGACAGGGCAAAGCACATAATCATTGTTTGTATTATGATGTTCCAAAAGTAAAGAGGTAAACAGTGCAGCCAAGGAACTTTATGACCTGTACAGGAGCTTGTCACTTAATAACTACTACAGCTATAGCACGCTTAATTCAATGTGTGTTGTTGTGCCCCACATTGGGTGCCAAAAAGGACTGTCGTGGTTCGGCCCAGATGGAAGCTGAGCGCCATGCGGTTGCTCACCCCCCCCCCCCCCCCCCCCCCCCCGCCTCCCAGTGGAATGGGGGAGAGAATCAGGACAAAGAAAGGCAAAACTCATGGTTTAACAACAACAACATTTTAACTGGACAACAAAGGAACAGAAAACAACAACTCAACAATACCAACAACAGAGTGTACTTAGTAGTGCTTCCCAGTGCAGGTGGAGCCGGATGCCCAGCCCGCTCCCAAGCAGTGATCCCTCGCTCGGGTCATCCCCCTCTATATAGTGAGCGTGAGGGTCACATGGTATAGAATAGAGCCCAGCCAGCTTCTGGCAAGAATTAACCCTATCCCAGCTGCAACCAGGACATCAACCACGGGCATGAATTGAAACCTGGACTTTTTCTCAGATGGGCCTTTTGTTGCTTTAGTGGTGGTATCTAATGTGCCTGAGCCACACTGTCAGTGGATCACATTCTTAAGCACTATGTGGCATAGATCTACAGGCAAACACAGATGTGTTGCAGGTTTAGCTGTCAGGTTTAGTGGACAGGTTACCTACTGCATTTACTATCTATCTGCTTTAGGTGCCTGGCTTCATTCAACCAGTCATGGGGAGAGCCCCATGGAGATCACTATAAGTAGGCTTACATGAAAGAAATGACACAAAAGATGGCAGAACCTACCCTAGCTGATTGAAATCACCAAGACCAAGGACTCTATCAAACTTTATTCATCCCCAGATGTGACTTCTTGAAGACTGTTGAGAGACCCTGTCTCCTGAGTGGAGCTGAGCGCTTGCTCCCTTTCACATTAAAAATGAAGTCAAATCAACTTCTTCATTACAAAGACTGCAAGAGGATGAGTGACAGAGCACACACATTTACCCAACAGCTTAGTGCTGGCAGCCTCCCCCAGTAGTGGGATACCACCAGAAGGGCCCTGATATCTCCCCATCAGAGATGCTGTGGGTGTTACAAGTGGAGGCTGAGGGAATGACTGTGGTCCATCTGGCTTGATTTGTTTTGCTTTGTTTGTAGTATAAACAATAACCAAGAGATTACAGTTAGAGTTGCCCATAAAAACAACCGGACAATACAGGACAGGACAGTGCCTGAACAGTGTCTCACCAGTGCTGAAGTTCCTGCTCATGGCAGTAACACAAGGATATTTGGAATTGTGTTTCCAGCAAATTAGGGGCAGCAACATACACATAAATATGGGAGAAAGAAGCAAATGTCTTGACTTTGCACAAAGGATGGTGGAATACATACATGGTCCCTTGAAGGATCTTGAAAATGAGAACAAGTCTGTTTCTTGCTATTCAGGCTGACTGTTTCATCTTCCTCTTTTCCTACAAGAACTTCAATCTTCTACTGTACACTTGAAAGCCTGGTTACTTAGACCGTATCCATTTTCAGGAGCATCTACCAGCTCTCTCATTCTGTTCTACCACTTAATTTTATAATCTGTCTTCTTCATCTTGTGCTGGATTTTAGACCCTTTTAGTGCTGGCTAAGCAGTGGGTGGCAATAGTTCATTCTAAATGCTGAAATGACAAAAAAAAAAATGCCTCTAGCTTTTTATTCAAGAAAGAAAATGTATCAGTCTGTAGACTGTCTGGGATAAAAAGAATATTTCAGCCTTTGCTCTTGTGATCTACCCATGACTGCAGTGACCTGAATCAGTGGTACACATCTCTCTCTCTCTGACACCCTATGGTAGTTATAAGTTAAGAAAACTAGGGGCTTCAGTCTTGGAAGTACAAATAGATTTTGAGATTCTGAGTGGGACAATACAATGAGATTTTTCTCTTGAACTCAAGGAAGGAGTGTAGGAAAGAAATTCCAAGCCCCTGTTCCCTTTCTTGAAGCCACAGTCTCTGTCTTGATGGAAAAACACATCTGTAAAGACCTACAGAGCTGAACTGCCAGAATTCAAGGCAATACATGTGGCACTGGCAGCTCAGCAAATGCCTGGATGAACCCCTGATATTTGTGAAAAAAAGCTCATGGGGTATGGGAAAGGCAAAGAGAATCATATTGGTATTGCTAATAGGCTACCAGATTCCTCTTTCTCAAAGCAAAATTTTCAGGCTCCTCTTGGAGCTAACCACAAGAGGGGTGACTATATCAAGTAAAGCACCAGACAGACAGCCCAGCACATAGTTTTCCTGGTGTAATTTTTTTTCCTTCCTGTAGGAGTATTGTGAATGAAAAGGTTGCAAGTTCCAACATAATGAGGAAAAGGTACAGTCATTTGTGCTTCTTGTTTCGGAGGCACTCATCATGGGCTATTGATTTTAGTTCTAAAAAGAGTTTTGACTGGATGCCACGTCCATTTGTCACCTTTGGATATCACTAGATGTTGAAAAAGTAAATTACTTCAGCCATTCAGATGCATAAGACTATTGAAAGAGCACAGAGGTGGCCTCTACTAAAGAAATTGCTAGGAATTGCTAATGCTTTTTGTTCCCACTGTGAAGGGCTATCATATTTTTCTACCTTAGAAGACAGCAACCTTTGTTAATTAAAGCATCATCAATTCTCTGTTTCAAAGACTATCTGTCTACCTGGTATCAGAACACAATACTTTGTTAAAATTATGAAGAACAGCAAATAAAACCACCACACAGTCACTAATTGACTGAAAGACCATCACCCTGCTATGATAACTAAAGACACATTGATGACATGTAGCATAAATGCTGACTGGTACTCTTATTTTCATTTGATTCCTCCTGCTGAAATTACCATTTCACATCAGCTTTCATTTTTTCATTCTCACTGAATACAATACAAGAGGGTCATGGAAAGAACAGTGTCCTGGTTGCGGCTGGGACAGGGTTAATTTTCGCCAGAAGCTGGCCGGGGTCTATCCTATACCATGTGACCGTCACGCTCACTATATAGAGGGCGTGGACCGGAGCGGGGGGAATCACCCGCTCGGGAACGGACTGGGCTTAGGGCTCCGGGCGGGGAGCGACCTGTATGGGAAGCACCACTAAGTACACTCTGTTGTTACTGTTATTGTTGGGGTTTCTTGTTTGTTTGTTTTCTTTCCGTTTGTTGTCCGGGTAAACTGTTGTTGTTAACCCACGAGTTTTGCCTTTCTTTGTCCCGATTCTCTCCCCGTCCTGCCGGGAGCAGGGGGGTGAGCGAGCGACCGCATGGCTCAGCCTCCGGCTGGGGCTAAATCACGACAAACAGCAACCAACAATTCTTTCTTTCATGTTAGCACATTTCAAAGATTGAATTATATGAGCTGTGGAGTCTCCTTCTCTGGAGATATTCAAAACCCGCCTGGACGCAGTCGTATGCAGCTTGCTGTAGGTAAACCTTCTCTGGCAGGGGGGTTGGACTAGATGATCTCCAGAGGTCCCTTACAACCCCTACGATTCTGTGATTCTATTATTCTGTACCTAGCAGGAATAATGTAACAAACCACAAGCACAACCATTGCACTTGAGTACCAGGTAAATACTTCCCTGATTTAAAATTCTGCTTCCCTTCTTAGTTATGCATTATTAATCGTAAAGAAGGTACAACAAATGGGTTTGATTGTTCTCAGACTAATTAATGTGCATCCTTCTGTAAACATTTTGATAATCTGCATACCTAGAAGGCAGAATGAGGGGAACTATTTTTGTGTATGTTTGCTGGACCTTGCCTGCTATCCTGCAAAGAACAGTAAGACAGTAAGAGGTCTTATGAAACTTATGACTGGCTCTGCTATTGAGCTGGTGAGTTCTTATCTAACAGACAGATTACAACAGCACTGCTCTGTTTGAAAGGACAGCTAGAATACATACTTTTTATTTTTATTTTTTTCTTTTTCTCCCCTCTCCCCAAGCAGTCCGATTTTCAGCATATCCCATTTCTCTAATCACCTTAATAGAGTAAATCAAAGGACATAACCAGCAGGTCAGAACGTAGCTTGAATCTTTGCTCTTCTCTGTTTAACCCACCTCTACCATGACTCCCCTGTTTCAGACCCCACTTTCCTGCAGCTTCCACAAATGCAAAAAGAGCCTAAGAAGGAGAGAACACAGGACAAGACTGTTCCTCAGCCCTCATCGAGTTTTCCTCCACTTCTCTTTTCCTTTAACTCTCAAGTACTTTGTTCTGTTATTTCTGATATGGGTAACAGAAATTGGAGCCTTAATATGAAAGCAAAATATAAGGATGTTTGGGTCAAAGCATAAGCTGCAAAGCAGAGCTATAGGCAAACCACAGAAGCAAGTTAACTGCCTGTAAATTACCTGCAGTGTGCTGTGTTTCATTAATTTCTGCTCTTTACATGCTTCTCTCTATGTCTAGCTTTGAAACCATGGTAGAAAGTCACAGTGTTGTTGAGAATAGGACATCATGTTCCAGTTCACATGCATATGCCTATTTTACAGGAGTAGGAGGTTTGCAGCCCCATCATTGAACATACATTGCTGTGTTAGGATCCCCATGAAATGTGTAACAACCTGGTAAAAAAAAAAAAAAAAAGACAGCTGTTTTTTTTCAGTGCTTGAACTTTTTGACATGTTCCCTGACTCAGGCTGCAATCTCTTGGTTTTTTTCTTTCCAGGCAAAGCTGATGTTTTTTCCATCTTTCTTCCTTATTCAGCCAGAGCTGCTTAGCCATTTCTGAGTTATAGGTAAGGATATTTGCGCTTAAAAAGATCCAAACCCCTCCCCCTCCAGACACATTACAGCTTTCCAAGATAGCTTTGTTGACATTTACCATTTGCTCTGTTCATTGACATTAACAGCAAGCCAAGGTTTTTTAACAAAATGTGCCTGTAAAAGTACAAGAAGTGCATGTTTGAAAATATATCCCACTCTTAGGAAAAAGCTCCATTAAGCCTTTGACCTGTGAGATTTCACCTGGAACCACTAAGTACACAGACCCCACTATTTTATATGCGTGCATAATGACTAGTGTTGAAACATTTGTCATAGTCATTCCTTTAGTATTGGTGCCATCAGTATTTTTTTTTTTTTACACTAGGTATGAGCGCGTTATGAGGTGTTATATGGGTGTATGAGATATGCTTAGATATGCAGTGAGACAACTCAGTGACTTGGGAATCCTGTCTCTGGATGCTCTCTGTGTCTCCCCTTTCATTCAAAAGTCTTTCAGCTATTGCCATGAACCTTAAGTATCTGCCCTCAGCTGGCAGTAGCCAACATAGCAACGACAACTGGCAAATAGGAGCATAGTTTCCCCCTTTGGATGCTCCTTCTTACCCCACTCTTGGTACAGCTTTGGGTGCCAGTAGAACACATCAAGTTAAACAGACACCAAAGGTACAGCATCACATTAGACCAACACAAAGCAGATCCACACATCCCTTATATAGTAAGTATATCTTACTTAAGGTGTCCCACGTTAGGTTTGCTTTGTTTTTCAAAAAACCTGTCTCTAACAGGATTTGAAGTGCCTTTAAAACCATAGAACCTGATGTTAATGGCATAATTGTGTCTGTATCCAAGGGCCAGTCCAAGATGCCGATGCTATCCAAAACAACTAATCAGTCCCAGAGAACTGGCACAGCACTTCTGAAACAAGGAAGTAAAAAGGATTTTAACTGGAAAAAATAGTTTTAAAAGCCTTATGGATTCTTATTTTTTCTCATTATTGCTACAAAAAGTCCTCTTCTTAGCGTTTGCATGAGTCGAAGAAGTTTATTTCAGGTGAATGCAGCAGCTCCACCAAAGGAGAAGATACCCAGGCTATATTTATTTGTGGTACACTCTGTTCCAGTGGGTACAACTCTGCCAACACTGAAGAACTTTGAGGATGCTCTTTTCTGAGGTAGAAGTGTTTAAAGTTTCACACTGTCCATTAAATTGTTCCAGGACTAACTTTGTAAGTGTGCCTGAGTTCTGAGGCATCGCATTGCAGTCAGTCTCTGAGCAGCTCTGGCAGTTTATTTGTAGTTCAGAAGGTCAAACACTTTCACTTAATTGGAAAACACTGCTCACCAGTCTCTGGGCGTATTGATGTACTGTACATTTGATGGGATTAGTTACTTGTGAAAGTTTCTAATATGACCTTTGTTAATAAGATACATTCTCCATAATCAGCTCCTTGCAGTTTCCAAGAGTCATTTACATGGTAAATTCAATAACAAGTTAGATGTTGCTAATCTCATACTGAAAAGAGTATCGGTCCAGCATAAATAGCATTCTTACCACTTATTAAATATTTTAAATAACCAGTGTTTTAAACTGAATTATATTCTTAGAAATATGGAAATGTAATTATTATTAACCAAAATATATTGCGACTATGTTTGCAAGCATGTCATGGTAAACAATGGCATATCTTAAAGAACTACAGCATCTGCAAAGCAAATTGGGCTTTTTAGATGTTGGTGAGCTTTCCAGACTTTTATACAAAGTAAAAGGGGTGAAACTACTTGGCCAACCCTTTTTCTGTAAAACATGCAGAACTTCGTGGAGTGCTGAGAAAATGGTATATTTGGGGATTTCCTGGGGAAGTTGGCAAGATCTTAGTTTTATTAGGATCAAAAGCTAAGCAGAACTCATGGCCCTCTGCACAGATTCATTACCAAGTGTCCTCTGCCACTGAAAAATCATACAAGTTTATCACTGTTCTTATTGACACTTTGTCTGTGCTTAGATTAAATGAAAGTCGTATGCAAAAATATTATGTATTCTTTGGGGACTTTTTGTCCCCAAGACTTTTAAAAAAAACTACTTATGAATTACTTTCACATTAATAAAATGGAAGTTCAAGATGTCGAGACAGACAGACAGGGAGGACTGGAGGAAAAATATGTTGATGAGAAGATACTTCAGTTTCTCTATCACATCCAGCTGAAACTGAGCCCATTTCATTTCCTGAGCAGTTGCACCTTTTTGGTCATCCATTCCTGTTGGATCTGGTGTTTTGCAGGAAAAAAAATGAAGATTATCTTGTAAGATTTTACCTCAGCAAAAGATATAAGCAAAGAAAAGAATTGGAGATTATTTCTGACCTGTCCTATTATGACTAAGCTAAATTTCTCTTGGACTTCGGAGTATCAGTTATTTTCAGTTCTCTTTGCAAAGTTGAAATTTATGAATTGCTGTTTCTTCTTTGCTTTCTTCAAGAAGCTATTTTAGCTCTGTAATGCTAACATTAATTTGTTTCCTAGTCATACCCAAAAAGCTGCTTTTACCATCAGTCACTTGTCAGGCTTCCAAGCGATAGGTTTGTCTCATGACCAAAGCTGAAAAGGTAATTCTGAACTGAAAATGATTTTTTTCTGAATTTTTCTAGAAAAAATGCAATAAATAGGAGACAGAGAGACCTCAAGTAACATTTCATAAATGCATGCAGGTGGTAAGTGAATTCAGCTGAGATGAATTTTTAAGGAGCCTCAATTCAATTCCTTCACTATTGATGTCTGATCCATTTGAAGTGCCTCTGTCTATTCCAGGTGTCTCCATACACCCCAGCCGCCACCCCAGCGAATATGAGGCTGTTGTATCAGCCAGCCTTGTGTGACATCTTCAGATTCTTGAGGGTATCTTGAATGACACTAAATGCCTGTGTTTAGGCAGCTGATTTTAGCCCACTGTGTCCCTTACTGTAAATGTGGCCATACTTGTCAGAAAGAGAAGCTGCTGGTAGCTGAGCCCTTTACATCTGCCTGTTATTTAGGTTCCTCATTTGCAACTCAGCTGGACTGAGAAGACCTGACTGTAAAGCCACTGCTGAGACCAGGAAGATTTGATTGTAATTTAAGTCAAATAGGCTTTTTTTTTTCCTCTGGTGAAGTTCCAATAATTTGGCATTCATTTTCTCACCATGAATTGTGAACAGAATTGCAGGGAACATCCTTTAGATGGGATTCTTCCCTGTATTTTCTCTTTTAAATATCAAAACATTTCAGCTCAGCTCAGTTCCACATCAAGCTTTCTCTTCTCAGTCACTGCTGTGCCATCTGTGAGTTGTGGTTTCTTTGCTTTATGCCCTAGTTCTGCACATGCTTTTCTTCCCCTGTCCCCACTGTGACACTGCATCTCCCACATGGATGCCACATGGTCACATAATGCCACAACAAACTTGGTGAGCCAGCTGAGGGGTGGTAGTGGTGCATCACAGGATCTATTCTTCAGCACAGGAGCCCTTCCAAGAGGAAAATCAGGATACAAACCAACTACACTATGATACAAATGAATGTAGGACTATTAGAGTCGCAAGTTTACAGAAATCAAGATTTAACATTCTCCCTTGCTAAAATCCAAGCAGTTTACCCTCTTAATGCAGCCCGGTAGGATCAAGAAACTTCCCTGTAAACATGACTTTTATTTTCTCTGCTAATTCTTAACACATCTTTGTTGTTTTAGTTAATAAATAAATTAAAGGGAGCTTAATAGGTCTATGTCAATACTTACATTACTATGATAGCTTAATCCTCCACTCATTGTCACCCCCCAAAAGAACATCAAATAACCACATGAGCGTTCTGACAAAGCAAAAAATAAGTATCTGTATTTTCTTCTTTTAACTAAGAAGGACACTAGAACACCAGAGCTTTTCCTGTAATAGGATATCTTCTGCATCAGCCTAGGTACAAGGTAATTTAATTATGTCTAGGAAACATCTCAGGCACTCTTGTGTTTCTGCAGTGCTAAAACATTTCCATAGGGTCAACATATGGTAAGAAATTTAAATGCTAGCAGGGAGTCTGAGAAAAACTCACATTCACAGATCATCTTAAAACAAACACATTTCCTAACAAAACCTGTGAAGGCAGATTTCATGGTTATGGAGGATAGATCTCAAAAATAGAACAAACAATTTGCATTGTTTTAAGGAATCTGTGCAGGAGTTTGTCAGAGTAAAACTGCTTCAGTGATGTGAAAACACCTTTTGCGAGGGGGGGGGGGGGTGTTAAACAAAAGTCGGAGCCTCTCTAGCAACTCCAAACTCAGAGAAAATCCTTCATTTCAGAACACGCTCAGCAGAGAGTAGACTCTTGCCAACTCTGCAAACAGGGAGCTGCTTCCATCTGCTGGAGACCAAAAATACCTCAAGAACAAATGCCAAAAGTCTCAGCCAGGTGCTGGAATCATTTCAGAAACCTAGGAGTGCTGTCTCTAGAACACTGGAAGGTAGTTTTGCAACCTATTCCTGAAGGAGAGGACAAGCCAGAATAAGTAATGCCATCTCACCCATTAAATATGTCCTGTCTGTGTCCCCTATATGAAATCCAACAGGAAGGAAGATCAACTAAAATGAGTAATTCCTCAGGCTGGCATCCTCTTCCAGGGAATAAGCAGTTGTGTGTATTCCAAAGACACAAAGCCTTTCTCAAGTGTACAGGGGAACGGGGCTAAACCTCGAGAAGAAATATCAGGCTCAGCAATCAGATTAGGGACTGGAACGGTCATCTGACATCCCTCATCTTCACTAATGTGCTCACAGGTGTTACTCTGATGGTACAGATGCTTTGAAGCTGGAGTTATTTGCTGTAATAATGATCATTTGACAAATCTTCTTGGAGCACTTGGCAAACATTACTGCATTTATTCACTCGGTATCTCCATGTGAGGGATGTGCATTTTATTAGTCTTCTGAGACTTACCAAAACACATCTATGCACACATTCTCTTCACCAAAATCCTGTACATGAGCAAACACATCTTGAGCCAGAAACCTTGTGGAATGAGCACATCAACTTTCTACTCCTTGTTATCTACTTCCAACAGATTCAAAATCAGTAAAAAACTTGAGGTGTGACTGATCTGCCTTGTGTCTTCTCGGACATAATAACTTACAGTTTAAGATCTGATCCACCATGCAGGTTCTGAATGAGATTTCCTTGGAGATTTTCCTTCAGGACTTGGGGTTGACATGTGGGTGGGTGCTAGATGAAGAGAAGATCTGTTCCAGCCTCATTCCCATGGTTTTCCTCTCTGTGCCTTTAGGTACAGTTTAAAAAGTCATGTATTTTTAAAGCAAAGAGGAAAAAAATACTCTAGAAAGGTACTGTGCCATTTAAAAAAAAATCTTTCTGCACATCTAAAAGATTTTTTTTAAAAAAAAAGGAAGAAAAACTAGGCTAGTTAAATGACATTAAGGCTGTTACCAAATTCATTATTTACTTGTGCCAGCCGCTTGAAAGAATCCAATGACTATGGTGAAGACCATAATGAAGCACACATTTTCCACATAATAATAAAGCCCATTGTTACCAAGTAGAAAATGTGCATACTTTAAGCATGTTGGTATTAAATATTCATTTCTTCATATTTGATTAGAACAATGTGCTCATTACTGTAAAAGTTCACAGGAGAGATAGTCATGTCCTTACTTATTCTTTGTTATTAGACTCAGATTTTGGTAAGACTGTTTTAAGTTTTGCTGCTTCCTCCTAACCTTCTCTATTTTGATATGTTCTCATTTGTCGCAGGGAAAAATCTTCTGGTTTTACTGAGCTTGTAATGGATCCAATGATCATGTAGTATTCATTCAAATAATATTGTGAGGTTTTTTTTTCTTTTCCTATTCCAAACATGAATAGGAAAAAAATCAGTTGACAATTTTCTTTTGTGTCAGTGTCCCCTACTCTCTAGCTTGCTATTTGAAATCTGGCGTCCAACATGTGAACCAGACTGCTTTCTTATGGCTTGCTCACATGTGAAAGTTTCAGTGTTTCAGATTCTAGTACTCTTTCTAATAATGTTTCAAGTATCCATGATTGCGTAACTGAAACTGGCTTTTTTTCTGTCGAACAGTCAAGTGGGGAAGCCCAACCACTGCCTTTTCTGTGTGTTTCTGTGAAGTTTATGTGAACAGCAGCAAAAAAGCAAGTGCAAAATGTATGAATGCTATGCAAAATCTAGTGAGTGTTGCTGGAAAATCTTGAGATCTGTCCAACCAGCTTAATAATCATGTTACTTCTGGAGACATGAGCCATCTGGAAGGGTCTCAAAGGCTTCACCTAATTGGACTTTGTCTCTAAGTCAAGAATGTATCTAAGCTAGTTCTCTGGAGTCATTCTGTGGGGAGAAATAGATACTGTCCCCTTCTGTACCTGTGAGATGGCATACATGGATGTGTATTCTTGCCTCAGATCCAATGAAACAGGAATCAGCCTTTTACATAAACTCCACTTTATCTACATATATAGTTCTTCGATTCAGAGATGCCTATCTAGACAGCACACATCTACATGACCTCCTGTGTAGAATGCATTACCAGATTTTACCTCTTACCTATGCTAAAATTGAAAGGCTTCCTTTCTTTAATGAATTGTATCACATAGTGTCGGGAGATCATGGTATGGAACTAATTTCAACCACATCACTTATTTCATGAAGGACAAAACCACTGAAAGTCCTTTGCCTTAAGCAGACATACCTAAGTGTCTTGCTGAGCTGGAATAATTAATTCCATATTAAAATTGAAATGACATGGCTTAATTTTTACTTATTTGATATGCTTAATTAATATTCTGAGCAAAATACAAGCTTAGATCTGCATTTAAAATACAGACAGGATACTATGACTTTAGCTGAAGTTAGGATCTTTTCTTATATAGAAGGCACATATGAAAGCTTTAATCCTCCGTATTCAAGGTACAGATTCTGTATCTCATGTAAAAGCTATTTTAACCACCAACACGGCAGCATATTGCAGAAAGGAAGCTCCCATTAAAAATACAAGGCAAGAAAAGTCTGATCAGATTAATTTTCACTGTAGCAAGGGAAATTACACTGATAAACTGTGATGTTAAATGAAAGCTCAAGGAAATCTAGGCTCTCTAATCTTGAGACTCTGGAGAATAGCATCTCAACTTTAGCAAGTAAGACGGAGAAAAGGAAGCTGTAGTTGTGAAAAACTGTTAAACTAAGGGTGATGTGAAACAAGTCTGAGACATGCTTCAGCTTGTTCTTCTGGAAACTGGAGGGTGGCATAATTCAGCAAATGCCTTTTAGTGAATATGAACTTGGAAGAAGACCATTATATATGGATTCTGCATACAGTAAAGGCAGTGTGAACCACATCAGTGTTAGGTTTAGGGGAGAGATGCCCCCATCCCAGCAACTTATTTTTCTTGTGGATCTATTCAGATGCAGCTAGATTTATTGGCATTTACCTGGAGGTTACATATTCAGTTCTATGGGTCAATATTGCAACTAGCAAAGGACAATTTATTTTCAGCTCTTGTTGATTCATCTGTATCCTAAGCTTAATTTCTCAATTCCACCAACTAAATACGTAACTGATTACATTTGCTTTGGTCAGGGCCAAAACACAGTAAACCCTTTTCTCACTTTTATGCAGTTCAAGTTTCTCTCCTCTGCTTATCTTTTTCTGTTCTGAAAGGTCAACAATGACCCAAAAACAACCCGCTGATAACTTCAGTGAGTGAGAAGGGAAAGAAAAGGATGTCTCAAAGATAATAAAAGCATCAGATGATAGAATAAATCTCTTAAATTGTACTGAGGGAGATGATAATTTTGTTTACCTGTTTGCTGCTCAGTTATTGTTATCCACTACATTTGTTCCATCAGGGCTAAGAACCAAGGCAGGAACAGTATTGCACCAGGCTATGTGAAAACAGACTAAAAGGCAGTTGCTACCTAGAGATCTGTCAGGCTGTAAAGCTGGAGTGATCTTTATCCCATTGAGCTCCATTTCCCATGGAGAACTTGCAGAGCTAAACCTTCTTCCACAGAGACCTTGGACCAGCCAGCGAGCATGTTTTTTGCCAGAGATGCTTGTGTAGCTATCACTGGAGATGTCAGAAGGGAAGAAATGCTTTCCATAGAAGCATATGACCATAGCCTCTGGAACTGAGATACCTTTTTTCCTGCCTGGGAATTCTCTAATACTACCAGAGGAAGGATGGTTGGATGGACTCTATGGCAAGGGAGCAGCCTACTCCCACTCGACATTAAGGAATGTTATACAGGTCACCACCTCTGGCAGGCTCCAGGAGTCGAGGATTCCTCTTGCCCAGCTGCTGGAGGCCAGCCCAGTGTGCCTGGAGACCCAGGGATCTTTCTATCCCAGGCTGATGGATGTGGCTGCTGTTTTCCTGTTTGTAAGTTCAGCCAGTAGCAAGACTGAGCATGTATCCCAGAGATACAGATACAGACAGAGGGCACTAATGTGGTCCCCCTCAAATATAAAAAGAATCCTCAAGTTCATCTTGTTTCCCCCTTCTTATTAGTTGAAGTCCATGTTGCCCTGTAGTTTCTTAATGGTCCATCAATTAGTGACCTGAGAGTTTGGGTCTTTGCCATTGTCTCTGTTATCAGTTATCCAACACGTGTGTGTCTCTGTGTGTTTTGTTTATCACTTTCCCTGTTACTTATGACTCCCTTTGAACTGAAAAGGGTTTTTATGTGATAACCTCAATGAAGCAGGAGCCTTTACATTTCACACACCCTTATGCTCATGGCATGAGTGTGGTCTGAATCCAAGGGGAAGATCTAAGACAGGAAAGGCAAGATGCATGCCTGCATCCAGGCACAGGCTGTGTGCAACTCCCTGGGGTCAAGTATCTCTGGGTTTAGTTGTTGACCAAGCACCACTCCACACTAATAGCTCATCTCTGCAGCAGGCCAAACTCTGACCAAGTCTGATTTTTCTGTCTTTCTTGAGTTGGCTCAGGAAGAGGTTCCTGCCAAATTTTCGTATTTGAAGGAACCTGAGGACAAAACAGGCAGTACAGGCAACTGGTGCTAAAACTGTTTCACAAGTGATGGCATGAATATGCCCTCAGTTTGATGCTCAAAGCAGAACTTCATGCCACTACTTTAGACCATCAGTTCTTTGCAGATGTGTTTTACTGATGCACAGGCTCCTATATCTAGCTGTTGTTCACTTGTCTGCTGCTAATTGGCTTGAAACACTTCAAATGCCTTTTTCCCCCTGTAGTTTGAGTATGATATTGTTAAACTAAACAGTTCATACTCCACAAAGGAATGGTGTTTAAGCTGGTTCCCATCTCTGTCCTAGCTGGGGGCCAGATTCTCATCTTACCTTTAACACCAAGATAAAAAACATTGTCACTGTTGGCTTCCCTACCAATTATTCCAGTTCCCCGTAGTATAAGCTAAAGGAGATTGCTTTTTGACCAGGGCCAGATTTAGGAATGCCAAGCAAGGATTTTCCCTGCTTTTATTTATTACTTGCATTTCCTAATAGCATTCCACATCCTAGCCATGTAATATGCATCTTTAAGTGCATATTACATTTCCAAGGTTATTAAAGTCACTCGGCTTTTGGTTTTTTTGGTACCACAACTCAAGGCATGTTATCACAGCAAGGCCCGCTTTCCTTCCAAGTCTCATTGCTGAGATATATTGCAGTCAAATGCTGAAGTCCCCCCTCTTAGATGTCTTACAGAATCTCTAATGTTTGGTTTTTGGAACTTTTCTGTGACTTAAGGGCAGGTGCAGCCAAAGCACCATTCAGATTGTCAAGTGTGGCAGACAGAAGAGCTTTCACCATTCATTCACAGTTGTTATTAGAGGCTTGCAGGGGAATGTGAATGCAGGATGTGGGGGCTACTTCCTGATCAATCCTACCAGGCAAGAGTCAAGAGTACCTCCGGCTCCTAGGGAGACAGTCTGGATGTACACCAGCAAAAGAAAGGGGGGGAAACATTTTTTTTCAATAATTCTGCTTACAAATCGTTATTCTACTACATGCCACAGTTCATCCTCATTCCTGTTTTCAAGGGCAGAATTATTGTTTCTTAGGGCTCATCTGCTCCTGCTGCTTATTTCCCTACTTGAAGTCAATTTGCAAATTGCAGTTGGTTGGGGTGGAAATAATTACAACGTCAAAAATACAGTATTATGACTTCAGTTATAAGCATAAGTAGCTGAAGCACATGAACCCTTACGAGCTAAAGATAGCCTTTTAATGCAAGCAGCCTGGAAAATATAAAGCAGGGACAGAATGAAGGAAGATAGGGAAGCAGAAGTGTTTCAAAATAAATGGATTTTCAAAGTTCAGCACGCAGCTATCATTTACCCTTTCATGCCTGACATTTTTATTTCCAAGAAATAAAAATACTTTTATGATGCACACAAGTCTTATACCTTCATTTCCATCCACTATTGAAACAACAGGGAGGAAATGAAAGATAGATAAACAATAATAATTACCATAGAATTGTTAACAGATTGTAACTGTTATGATATCCTCAGGTCTTTATTCTTTCACTCAATTTCCAGAGGAGAATGAATCCAAGGCCAAAATGTCTTACTCTGATCCAGGTGAGTACCATCTCTGTGCTGGATGTAGCTACTCACCCGAGAAAGGTAAACAGGATTAAGCTGTTTCTCATTGGTAGCTCCTTGGGAGTTGCCACTCTGCTAATACTGTATTCCTGCTGATAACTCATAAAATTGAATCTCTGAGAATTTTACAGTACATGGGGTATGTAACTAGCCCTCTCATGTTATTAAGACTGACTCTGACAGTGTAATAAGCATTAGGGATGGCATATTTTAGCAATGAACTATCCCATTATTTATACAAGAGGTATTGCTTCAGTGTATGTACAGCATGGTAATGCATTGAAATGTAAATCTTTATACAGGACTGACTTTAACATTGTATATTGACTGTACTCTAAAAGATAACATTTCCGTTTCAAATTTTTCTAAATAGGTTTCAACAACTTCATAGCACTTTCCGTTACTTACAAATGACTCTCCCTTCTCTAACGAAACATTAAAACAACAATTCTTCAACTCATAACCCACACCAACAATCTCATTGTTCTCCTGTTTTGAGGTAAGCTGTCAATTTCATGCGACATTTTAATTCATGTTGTTGCCTGACGGATCAGTGGCCTTCCCCAATATGCTTGCTTTCTGCTCTTGTCCACTACTTGAAACCCTACGAAGGTGGGACATGGAGGAGGAGCAAAAGGACTGAGGCTTCTCTCGCAGCCTCAGTGGGATCCACTGGAAGCAGGTGTCAAGGAGTAGCCTTCACACTGCTATCCAAGGGAAAGATCCGCTGACAGCAGTAGTAACTGGTAACCAAGTGACCCAGAGAAAAACTATGTAATTAAAGGATAAAGGAGATACGGTCTCCTCTGACTTTGGAATGGCCTTAGATGAGTCATTTACAGTTTCCAGGTGAACCTTGGTTCTGTTGAGTTTATATAAGTATCTTGGCATCCTGAATAGCTCTTCTCTCCTCTGCATTCTCTGCCTGGTTATCTGTTTAGTTCACAGGTCTTTTCAAAGGGAATTATCAACCAAAAGCACCTCATCTCAGCACTTCACCTGGGGCCATCAATACTTTGCAGTACATATAGCAGTAATAGATGTAATAAAAAATGAGGCCTAGAAGAAAAATCATAGTCCAACTAAACAGCCTTAGCACTCAGGGCATGTCCAAGGGCTTCTTGAGGTCATTTGACTGCAGATGCAGGGTTGGTTTCTAATTACCAGTGTTTTTCCATATGCTCCAGAAGGGCACTGGGTAAACTTAGAGTAGCCCAGCAACACATTCCCTTGCCTTTCCAAAAATCCGCTTTCTCAACACTTTTTAGCACGAACCTGCTTTTGTCATGTCTTGTACTATCTCTTGTCAATGCCATCCAAAAATATTCTGACATCTCCTCTTGCTCAGACTGCTCTCCTGTCTGTTCTACAGTGCTTGCCCATGCAAAAGATAAACGTAGATTAAAGGAACAGCTGGAAACCCAATCTTTATCTTCTTTAATAGTTCAGGTAGATCTATTATCTTCCAATCCATTACTTTGTCACTTAATAAGTACTTGAAAAGTTAATTCATTAATAGAAGCGTTTTCTTCATTTATTAGCCAAGCAGCAATTGTAATTCAGGTAGCAATAAGGGATTGATGAAGACAGAGTAAATGCCTGAATGGTACAGTAAATGTTATTGAACTCATTTCATCTATGAGTTTGAAGATAAGTGATCTTGCATTGTTAATAGCTGGAGATGGACTGATCAAGCCTTGTGTTCTTTGGACATTTCAACATGAGGCTATTTACACTTTGTCAATGTGGAGGGGCAATGAAAAGTTAGAATAAGAACAGTTTGTGAGGGAAATGAAATTAATTGATGATATTCAATCTGTTGGAAAAAAAAAATCCTGCTTTTCTCATTTCTGTCTCTTTTCTTTTATAAGCAAAAAAAAAATGTAGTTTGGGTAGCAGGAAGAATCTCCCTGCTCTCTCTGTTCTTTGCTCACAGAAGAAGCCAAAATTTGAATTGGGTTTTGCACTTGAAATAAGCTACAAAACTCAAAGCCATGCTGAATTGCACTGTACTTGGAGTCAGGTGCAGGAGAGGAGGAGAAAAAAAAATATTTATGCATTTGGAAACATGCTGTAAGTTCAAAAAGACCCTTGCAGAGACCCAACATCCTGTCATAGAATCATAGAATCATAGAATAGTTTGGATTGGAAGGCACCTTTAAAGGCCATCTAGTCCAACTCCCCTGCAATGAGCAGGGACAACCTCACTAGATCAGGTTGCTCAGAGCCCCGTCCAGCCTGACCTTGAATGTTTCCAGGGATGGGGCTTCTACTACCTCTCTGGGCAACCTGTTCCAGTGCTTCACAACCCTCATTGTGAAAAACTTCTTTCTGATTTCCAGCCTATATCTACCCTCCTTTAGTTTGAAACCATTACCCCTTGTCCTGTCACAACAGGCCCTGCTAAAAAGGTTCTCCCCATTTTTCCTATAGGCCCCCTTCAAGTACTGAAAGGCTGCAATAAGGTCTCCCCGGAGCCTTCTCTTCTCCAGGCTGAACAGGCCCAACTCCCTCAGCCTGTCTTCGTAGGAGAGGTGCTCCATTCCTCTGATCATCCTTGTGGCCCTCCTCTGGACCCGCTCCAGCAGGTCCACGTCCTTCTTATGTTGAGGGGCCCAGAGCTGGACGCAGTACTCCAGGTGGGGCCTCACCAGGGCAGAGTAGAGGGGCAGAATCACCTCTCTCGACCTGCCGGCCACGCTTCTTTTGATGCAGCCCAGGATACGGTTGGCCTTCTGGGCTGCCAGCACACATTGTTGGCTCATGTCCAGCCTTTCATCCACCAGCACCCCCAAGTCCTTCTCGGCAGGGCTGCTCTCCATCCCTGCATCCCCCAGCCTGTATTGATACCGGGAGTTGCTCCGACCCAGGTGCAGGACTCTGCATTTGTCCTTGTTGAACCTCATAAGGTTCACCCGGGCCCACCTCTCAAGCCTGTCCAGGTCCCTCTGGATGGCATCCCCCGACCCTCAAGCATATCCACCACACCACTCAGCTTGGTGTCGTCCACAAACTTGCTGAGGGTGCACTCGATCCCGCTGTCTATGTCATCGATGAAGATGTTAAAAAGAACCGGTCCCAATACAGACCCTTGAGGGACACCACTTGTCACCGGTCTCCATCTGGATGTTGAGCCATTGACCACTACCCGCTGGATGTGACCATTCAACCAATTCCTCATCCACCGAGCAGTCCACCCATCAAATCCATATCTCTCCAGTTTCGAGAGAAGGATGTTGTGGGGGACTGTGTCAAAGGCCTTACAGAAGTCCAGATAGATGACATCGGTTGCTTTGCCCTTGTCCACTGATGCAGTCACCCCATCATAGAAGGCCCCATCATCTTCCCCTCTCCTCTCCTGAAGCCTTGGACTGAGAGCTCCCTTTTCCTAAGTCCTTAGTATCTACAGTCCAGAGCTGACTTTTCAGAGCAGCTCAGCTCCTACGGGATGCTTGTCTGAAGAGCCTTTCTCAGGACACCCTGGCTGCATGGGACTCTTCTTGCTCAAGTTGGTACCTGAAGTAGTGTCTGTTTTCCCACCACTGCTCTCATTCTACACCCTGCCCATCTGCACCTTTAGCCCATGTTTATTGGAGCCTACAGCATCTGTTCTCCTCCTCACATAGGCTGAAAAACCTCTAGCCATCACAGTCCAGGCAAACCTTTGACTTTCACAAAGACCTTCTTGGGGTCTGTTTTGATATATGTATATTTCCTACTCTTGACATTTTTGTACCTCTATCCTTGCCACCACTGATGTGGTGGCACATTCTGTGTCTGGAGGCAATTAACCTCTGTCTTCTTCAGTTTCCTCACCTGCAAAACAGGGACAGTGTACCCGTCCAAGAAAGGTTTCAAACTTTGTCCAGCCTGCCATACCACTAATAAAATGCTCTTTATATGACACCAAATACACTCTGTGATGGTGTGATTTGATGAAAGGAGAAATGAAGCTGCATCTCCAGTCCTCTGCATTTTTTTTTTACTGCACTTGGGGACTAAATTTAGCCTTTTGAAATGCTTCCAATTTATTTTATTCCAGGAGTATATTATACTAAGGAGTAGAAAATGCTGTTGTTTGCGTTATGGGGGAATTTGTTCATTAAAAAAATGCTCCCTGTTGAATGAAATATCTGTGCATTAACAATTGTTTTTGTAGATGCCAGATGCAACCAAAAAAAAACAACTATGGAGAAACATTTACCATGTTGAGAAGAAAACTCCATCTGATTTATAAATGGTGCAATAATAATATCAGCCATATGAGAACCAACAGCTAACTGCATTTACGTACAGGTAAAATGCATGTGTTTAGTTTGACTGAGCCTTAATTACTGGTTTTGTAGATCAATATGCCATTGCAAAAGGTATTACCCATTCAACTAGAATTTGGCACTAAACACAAGATTTTTCATATTTTTTAAAAAAAGGCTTATTTCCTGTAGTCCCAGAGTTATCTCAGTTTCAACCTTCTAATTTATGTCATGTCTCAAGGATTTCATTGATTCCTACTTTAGCACTACTTTTAATACGAAGCCCCAGATTCATTGTGCCTATACCCACCACAGAAATAAACATCCTAGAAATGTTGAATAAATTTTCACCATCCTCAGCTAAATGGAATCAGGAATTTCAGGTACTGACCAAGTGTGTGTAACACACACACACGTGGATAATTTTTTTGTTTACCTATGTTTCAGGGCAGAATAAGAAGAAAATCCTCAAATTGTTTAGTGCTGACACATGCCCGCCCAGCAACAGACTTACTTTATTACCTGTGCAAATCGAAGCTTGTTGTCTGGTCTTCCTCTGTAATCCAGAGAGAAAGAGAGAGATACCTTCAGAGGTGGCTTCAATCTGTTTATGACACTGACCTGCACTGCAGGGCTTAGAGGCAAGTTATGCTTCTGTGCATTCTTGGCACCTAAGCTGATGCTGCCCAGTATCACTTGATCTGATGGTGACAGGTGATACATTGCTTTGGAGGCAGCAGAAACTGTGCAAGGATACCTAGACCTCCTGGTCTAAGGGATGTTGAAATACAGTGAAGAGAAAGAGCTTCTGGATTCAACTGAGATGTGTTGATTTTGGACTGGGTGCTAGGTAGTTTCTCATTGTCCAGCACACGCAGCTGGTGGCCAAGGAGCTGCTGAGGTTCAAGTCCATGCAGAGCACCTGCAGAAAACAGGAAGAGACCTATGAGGACGCTGCTGGGGCTACGATGCCAATAATGACTGTCTCCAGCAAAGTAGTGAGAGTTCACCCAAGCCATACTGAAAGGTGGCAGTGTGCTGCACTATCCAAACTGTGGGTAAGAAAGTGAAAGACCCAGCAAAACCAAATGATTCACTAAAATTCACTCTGAGTCACTTTTAATGTTTGGTAATTGTCAGAAGTGTCATCATAAGATAAAGGCAATGGCAAGAAGAGATTGTGCACAACGAGAGTTAAACTCCAGCTTGACCAACATGAGTACATTCCTTCAGACTGCAGACTACATACTTGTAAGACAAATATTGCAGTTGTTCAAGCAGTGAAACATTCCTTGATGCAATCTGTATGCATACACACACACACACTCACAAACACTGCTTCAGAGGAGGAGGAGTCTATTAAAGTGAGAGAGTTGGATTTTCCTTGTAGTGCTGTCAAGCTTTACAGTACTTAGTACTGTCCGGTCTCACTGTCTTTTCAGTGTTTTATTCTGCTGAGGTCAGATGTTTGCATGAGAATCTCAGGTTTTAATAAAGAAAAAAAAAGTATGTTGTGTTTCTTTGTGAATGTAGAAAAATGCAGAAATTGTGTCTTAAAGGTTTAGCAAAGAGAAGCCCATCAAAAGAGCTTATATTTATTTGTGTGTGTTTTTTCAACTTGCTTGTTTTTAGGCATACCACAAGTCTTAGGATTGCAGTGTGTTGTGTTTGGGAAAACAAATGTAAGCAATGTACTTTGTAATGGCATTTCTCCACTTTGTCTTGTCATGCTAACATTTGTACAGAAACCTTGTTCTACAGAACCCACAAGTCACTCCATGTAGGCCCAGCAGGCTGTTTAATTGTATGACCACTTTGCAGAAATTATTTCTTTTTTGATACCTTTTTCAGCTGAGAAACATGAAAGCCTCCATCTTGAACTAACGCCCTCCTATACAAGAAAAGTCACTCTCCTGCCACGCCACACAGAGGAGAGAGTTTTTTTTCATGTCACTAAAAAAACCCTCTTGCATGCACATGTTTCATCGCGATCCTCAGCAAACACAAACCTGGGGCTCTCCAAATGTTTTTGAAGTTGTCACTAAATCCAGGGAGAAATCACAAAGAAATAACTTTGCTGGAGTGCTGAATTTATGTCGCTGCATCCACAAGAACACAACATGGTTCCTTCTTGCATGAATGTTCCCAACTGTTTTTCACCTAGCCTGCCCCTGCTGCTTCAGTGAGTTCATCTGATGGTGAGATGGAGAAAGGGCTTTCGCTGCCACCTCATAAAAATGAGAACGATATACCTATTTTATTCATTCACTCAAGCAGAGACCCCAAGATTCAGTTACTTCAGGGCCAAGGTCATTTCCATCCTTGAGGTGCTAGTTAAATGAGATGATGAGGAACGAAGCCATGTTCTGTGCATGAGCCTCTCTACCTAACTGGGAGGCTGGTCTGCACTTACTGTTTTTCCCTGAGCTCTGGGGCGGTTGTGCTGCAACACAACAAGAGTTCATGGCTATGTGCTTGTCTCAGTCCATGCGTTGCTCTACCAAAGCAGGATTCAGAATGAATTCGTGGTTTTCTGCTGTCTTTGTCTCCTTCAGCAACAGCCTTACCATCCATAAGACTTCTTACATGTCTCTCACAGTGTCC
The DNA here is from genome assembly GCA_009819775.1 of Phoenicopterus ruber ruber. NCBI lineage: Eukaryota > Metazoa > Chordata > Aves > Phoenicopteriformes > Phoenicopteridae > Phoenicopterus > Phoenicopterus ruber. The sequence continues at coordinate 57,464,020 of CM020218.1, read as the reverse complement.
TTTCTTTTTGCTCCTTTGGAGCAAAGGAGCATTGCTACGTGGCTGTCCTGTATGTGGCACAGTGAAAGATAAGTAACAGTTCAGTACACTGTTCATATGTGACAAGCTCCTTAAAGTTACCTCTGGCTGTGGTGGTGATAATCCTTCATATGTATAATGATGTTATATTTATAGAAAATATTAATGTAAAGGTATTATATAAAGTATATTTAAAGTATCTATATATGTATTTTAAATATGCCTATTTACTCAGAGAACTCTTCTGCTCTCCTGGCAGCTTTCAAGCAAATGATGGTTTAAGTGTTTCCTACCAATAAATTGGCAACAGACACATGGGGTGTTCAGGGTGCCAAGTTCTCCAGTGGAGATGAGCTGATCCTTGCACTGAAAGAGCAGAAAGTTGTGCACAGCATTCTGCAGCAGAATATCCTCTTTCTCCAAGGCCTACCAAATTCATTAATAACTGGTAAGCAAAATCAAGTATCATGCTATCCTTCATTCATTTCTGTAGGAAAACATATCTGAAAAATTATTAAAGCTTATGAAGGTAATGTATCAATATTAATTTCCAGTGTTTTGGATAAATTTAGAAGTTGAATCATGGTGACTGCTGCATGCTAATGTGTTCCCAATATTTACTTGTACTTTATGACCATTTCACAAAAGATGAATCTGCTAGAAACTGTGGGGATGCAGTTTATCATCCAGAAGGCTACGTTTCCTTCATAGCCACTTTAAGTCAGCATGGAGTTAGTAACTTTAATCACAATTTACTGACATTTTCCAAATATTGGGCAACCCCTGAACAATATATATCTGCTTATACATTGACTGGCAATGAGCAATCCTAGTTTCTGCCACGTTCACTCAAAACACAACTGACTATTTTTCAACAGGCTGAAGTATTTAATGAATGAGACAGTTATATAAATCCATGCAAACAAAGATAAGAGATTCAGGCATGCTATTTTACTGTCTGCTAACCAAATTCCATTAGTTATATTTAAGTGCATACTATTGTCTTATTTATACCATGCCACACTGCAAATTATTTGGCTCTTAATGTAATTTTCTCAAAGGTAAGTCCAGTTTTTGAGGGCTGCATGAGTCAATGCTGCAAGGTCTGGCCTAGTTAGTGTGAAATAACCTTGGCCATTTTATTAATTTGTTTAATTTTGCAATGTGGGAATATTTATCCTTCCTCAGTTTCCCTTAAATGTTTTTTTCTGTTCTGCAAGGTTGTCTTACATGCTTGTGTGCTTGTCCACGAGTTAGAAAGGAGATACTGTGCTTTTGCTACACGAGCAAGAGATCTATTGTTTAATCCTAAGACAAGTGTTTTGGCATGCTTTTCTCTAAGCCTGTCTTCACAGAGGAATATAGTTGACTAAAAAGAATTAGTCCAAGAGGAGATCACAGGGAAAAGGTTACGAATAAAGAGAGAGGAAAGCATTAATACTTCTCTCCCTGAACAGATGGACATGGAGGATTTAAAACACTTGTCTTTTAGTTTTCTTGCAGATGCTGGAAACAAAATGCACTATAAATTAAAGAGAAAAGGGACAAAAAGTAGTTTGAAGATGATAGTTGATATTTAATCTGTTGTCACAAAATCACCTTTTAAAAGAAACCAAAATATCTCTCCTGGTGGAAATATTTTAAGAAACGAAAGTACAGCAAGTACATTATCAGCCATTCCATTCCTGATCATTAGTTATAATTACACGCAAAGGAAGGAGATATACATGTAATTAACTACTTTGTGGTAAGTAAAGTTTTAATAGTTTACTTCCTCAAATTGGATTTTTATAACTGATTTATGCTATAAGATCAGATCTTGTAAGATCTTTAAAACTGCCAGATTTTAAACAATGTCTATTACATTTTTCTAAACAAGTGTTGATGCACAGGAAGTTAATAATTTGTTTTCTCTTCCAGAGTCCTTGGCTTTCTACTGTTGTATGTTAATATCCTGGACTGTTGGATCTAGTTTGTATTGTATCCTGAAAGACCATTCTGCATACATCTGTTGAATTGACAGCAACAGTAACTCATCCCCACAGGTTATAGGTTTAGCAGGTTATTCATCTTGTCTTAGGTCTGGAAAGGAAGAAGTAAGTAAAAGTTCCTGACCTTGAGACCTGAATTTTACAAATGGGATGTCTGTGTTACTTGCCTTATCTGTTGAAAGAGAAAATACATTAAAGGTGAATCTGTTTTTCAGATCTGTAATGGTCTCTGCCTGGGCCTATATGCTTTCTGCTGTCTTTAAGGGTCTTTTTTTTTTCATGCAAGAGGATGTACACTTTCAGTAAATTGTTGATTTTTCTGCTTGAGACTCTTGCTAGATTAATGCCTTCATTCAAGGAATAGCAACAAAAGCATCAACCTACAGGCACTTACAATTATTTGAATTTCTCATTTCAGATGTGTAACAGAGTGAGCTGGCTGGGGCGTATTACATGTGTAGAACATGTGCACATGCATTGGGGAATGCTGGGGTTGTTTTGTTGCATTAACAAGTGTCCAAGAAGGGATACAGAAGATTGGTTCTGGGCACTTGTCCACATTTAAGTAGAATAGAAAACACCATGTCACGGTTGTCTGAGGTTGACTCTTACAGAACAAATCTTAGGTCTTAAGGCTTCTTTATGTACTTTAATTTAGCCTATTAACATAATTACACAAAATATAATCAGGTCTCCTTACAAATAGGTTCTGTAACATCTCTTTCTCATAGCTAAAAGCCCCAAAAAACTTTGTTAGGGTCTTCTTTCCTCCATTCATCAGGAATCTCCAAATAGTTACTCTTTGGCCATTCCTTCCCACAGACCTATCTGCATACAATAACATTTTCAAACCAAGAAAGAAAAAGGTTGTTTGCAACAATTTTTAATGGACAGACTATGGAAAAAGGTGTGATTTTTTTTTCTTCTGGCTACTGACTGCATCTTCGGCTTCTGCCTCCTAGAGTGCAAGCCTCTGACAAAGACAACCTGGTCACAGTATCAGTCAATAGAAATGAGAGGGGAGTTTGAAGTTACAAACTTCAGGCAGACCATGACTTCATGCTGTCTAGGGCCTGGTCTCATCTGAGCATTTCTGTTCTCACGGAAGACCATTGGATTTAAGAAGATGACAGGGATTGTAGTGTGAAATCAATCCTTCTGCACTAAGCAGCAGTGAGCTTTTGAAAATGGCATCTGGCAGAGACAAGGTGGGAGAAGAAAACATTTATGAAATACAGAAGTGAATACCTAAGTGTCCAGCCAAAAATGAGACCTGCCTCATCCCTGCTCAGACCCACTGAAAGGCAGAGTTTAACCCATCTAGATGACAGCCACACACTCTAGAGAATTTTACAGTCTCTGGCTGAGGGCTTAAGCTGCAACTGGTCACTCTACAAACAGCAGACAAAGGCATTCCTGGGGCTTTACTTGTATGCTAATTCTGTATAGCTGGGGTTTTAAAAGAATTGTGATGATATAAAGTCATTTCACTTGCTCTCTATAGAAGTTACTATTATGTTTGATATGGTATAATCATTTGAAAGTCCACAGGCTTTCAAAAAGTAAAATTAAACTCCTCTTTGAACTACAAAGAAGCAAAAACCAGGAGTGAAAAAATCTAGTATCATTGCCATTACTTACAATGGACTGTCACTTTTCCATCCCATAATGAAGGTTCATGTACACCCATGCAAGGTGTACTTGTGGTAAGTTAAAGATTTTGAGTAAGCATTGCATTGCTGTACTGAAATATCCTGAAGTGATAGGGCAAAGGCAGTGGACAGAAGTCAAATAACACTTCTTGGGACAGGTCCTACTGAGTTTCAATAAGCTAGTTTTGGCCACCATAAATCCTTCCAGTCTATATTGTCTTCTCTCCATAAAGACAGACTTCCACATAAATTTCTGCTTACAGGACCAGTCAAGTCACTATGACACTCATAGACTCGACTGCTATGACACTCATAGGCTTGACTGCAAGCACAGCAGTTCCTTTCATCCTTGTTATGCACACTTGCCACCATGCATAGAATCATAGAATCATAGAATGGTTTGGGTTGGAAAGGACCTTCAAAGGACCTTCAAAGGTCATCTAGTTCCAACCCCCCTGCCATGGGCAGGGACACCTTCTGCTAGACTAGGTTGCCTAAAGCCCCATCCAACCTGGCCTTGAACACTTCCAGGGAGGGGCATCCACAACTTCTCTGGGCAACCTGTTCCAGTGCCTCACCACCCTCACAGTGAAGAATTTCTTCCTATAGCTAATTTAAATCTATCTTCTTTCATTTTAAAGCCATTACCCTTTGTCCTATCACTACATCCCCTTGTCAAAAGTCCCTCTCCAGCTTTCTTGTAGCCCTCCTTTAGGTACTGGAAGGCTGCTCTAAGGCCTCCCTGGAGCCTTCTCTTCTCCAGGCTGAACAAGCCCAACTCTCTCAGCCTGTCTTCATAGGAGAGGTCCTCCATCCTTCTGGTCATTTTTGTGGCCCTCTTCTGGACTTGCTCCAACAGATCTATGTCTTTCCTGTGCTGAGGACACCAGGAGCTGAATGCAGTACTCCAGGTGAGGTGTCACCAGAGCATATTAGAGGGGGGAGAATCACCTCCCTCAACGTGCTGGCCACAGTTCTTTTGATGCAGCCCAGGATATGGCTGGCTTTCTGGGCTGCGAGCGCACATTGCCGGGTCATGTTGAGCCACCCCCAAGTCCTTCTCCTCAGTTCTGCGCTCAATCCATTCTCTGCCCAGCCTTTATTTGTGCTTGAGATTGCCCCAACCCAGGTGCAGGACCTTGCACTTGACCTCGTTGAACCTCATGAAGTTTGCATGGGCTCACCTCTCAAGCCTGTCAAGGTCCCTCTGGATGGCATCGCTCCCCTGCAGCGTGTCGACTGCACCATACAGCTTGGTGTCATCAGCGAACTTGCTGAGGGTGCACTCAATCCCACTGACCATATCGCCAGCAAAGATGCTAAACAGCGCCAGTCCCAACACCGACCCCTGAGGAAAGCCACTCATCACTGGTCTCCACTTGGACATTGAGTCGTCGACCACGATTCTTTGAGTGTTGACCATCCAGCCAATTCCTTATCCGCCAAGTGGTCCATCCATCAAATCCATGTCTCTCTAATTTAGAGATAAGGATGTTGTGTGGGACAGTGTCTAATGCTTTGCATAAGTCCAGGTAGATGACGTCATTTGCTCTTGCCTTATCCACCAATGCTGTAATCCCAGGCCACCAAATTGGTGAGGCACGATTTGCCCTTAGTTGAAGCCATGTTGGCTGTCACCAATCACCCCCTTATTTTCCATGTGCCTTAGCATAGTTCCAGGAGGATCTGCTCCATGATCTTGCCAGGCACAGAGGTGAGACTGACTGGCCTGCAGTTCCCCAGGTCTTCCTTTTTTCCCTTTTTAAAAATGGGAGTTAATCTGTAATATCCTTCAGCCCCACCTTGGAATTTCCTAATAATAAATTCTACACATGAACTATTTTAGCGTCTCAAGATATTTCTACCATCTTCTTCCTATGATCTTCTGTAACAATCTTCTTCCAACTAAATTTATTCTTTCCAGTGTTTCCACTTGTTTCACTGGGCTAAATCAAAGGGCAAACAAGATCTGATCTTTCCACCCATACCTGTTCCTGTCTGTTAATTGCATGAATATGAAGCCACTGAGCCATTGCTAAGTCTACTACCTCCAAGAAAACATCCTTGCATTGCATTATAAAATGAGCCCCTTAGGTCTAAGCAGTTATTTATGATTTGCCAATGATAAGCAACTGAAAGACAGTAGGGTTTGACAGGAGAAGGAGAGTCACAGTGCTTAACATGCTATGAAAGAGTTGTTCATTGCAGCCCTTCAGATGCATATTTTGTTGTATTATTTTTGCTACTGGCTGTTCCATCACACTTGGTCCTTTGTACCTCTTGAAATTACGTTCATATTCCATTCACAGCACTACTTTTAGATTATCTCTGTAATAAACCCACCCTGCTCTGTCCATGTGTGTGAACTCCTGTGTATATAATGGTTAAAAACTCATCATCTTCTCCTACGTACATTATTTTACATCATACACAAGAGAAAAGAGAGCTGCAGATTACAATGCAAAATATAGATTCTCTTCTTTTCCATGTGAAGAAATTTTCAGTATATTGAGCACACAGCTTGAGATGAATGAATGTTAATTACCATCAAAATATTGTTAATGTAACATGTCTGCAAAGTCTGGCTGCTCTGTTCATGAATTCATTTCTTGGTAGGTTCCTGGCTCTTTCCAGACTGATGCAGCTATTTTAGGTTGATTGGAAATAATTAATTTGGATATCTGTTTCATAACAGGATTCCTAACTTTTCATAAGAAAACTCTGACATAAAAGTGGGACATAGATGACCTGAATTCACTCCCACTCTATACACAGAGACAAATATCAGTCCATAGCTGATGTTATTATGTAGCAATGGCCACTTCAAAGTACTGAACAATATACCAGGCAGACAGTTCAAATATCAAAGTTCAGAACACTCACACCAAACACTGCCATCAGATACATGAATTGAAATGACTGATTTGAATTTGGTATGATTTTGAAAGGTTTGTCTTAATAAAGCACATTTAATACTATTAAAACTTCTTAGTACTAATAAGCTTTTAATACAGAAAAAATTAATGCTAACAAGTTGCCCGAGGTGAAGATCTTCAGTTGAAGTGAATTCCTAAATTTGCTCACACTGCTAGAGAGCTTTAATTCCCTATTGATTTCACCTTTAGTTCTGCAGGGCAATGCTCAAAGCTGGTTGGTATATTTTACTAAATCTGTCTGAGTACCGAAAGAAATGTATGACAGTTTTCACAGATACGTAGAAAGCAGGGATGGAAAATGTTGGAAGATATAATGCAGACAACCTAAAATCAGCATTCATAACAACTGCTTGAAAAACATGGATGGTGTGGGACCAATGGACATGTAGTAAAGTCCTGGCAGAGTGAAGCTGGCACTGTGAAAGTTGTTCCTTGAAATGAAGAGAAATTATTGCCAGTGTTTTCCACTGATGGTTACTGGAACAAATAGACAGACCGTGGTGAAAATTGCTCTCTTATTGAATTCAGTACTGGAGCAACTGGATGCAACTTTAAACAAGTGTTATGCACAATTTTGTGGTCCTTCTGGTGTTCTGAGCTGTGAAGCTTGGCTACTAACCAGTAAAGAAACTATCAGACCTTCCAATGGATTTAAATCAGTGGAAGAAACTTGAGCAGACAAAAAATCAACAGGAATAGTAGAGGTTTAAGGAGCCTCCTCTGGACTGGTGTCCCTCAAGACAAACTCGGTCTGGCTTTCAGAAAGGGTAAGTTCATCTCTTATATTTCAAATATGAGAAATCACTTTTTTAAGCATGCTAAGCGAGGTGATGCAGAAAGAATGCTGTTTGTTCCCTCACTCTCCCTAGAACATGCTGTTCTGGGATAGCTGCTGGGGAATAGTGCCATTCCCTGACTACTGCTCGGGATGGGCTGTATCAGTCATCAAGTGGTGAGAAATTCTGCATCGTTCATCTTATATATTCTATTATCCTTATATTTTTTTATTATTATTATCATTATTAATATACTTTTATCTTTCCCTTTGCTGTCCTGGTGAACTGTTTTATCTCAACCTGCGAGTTTTCCTTTCTCTCCAATTGTCTTCCCCACCCCACTGGGGATGGGGGGTAGTGAGTGAGCGGCTGCGTTGTATTCGTACCATCTGGAGTTGAACCACAACAGACTGATAGCATGCTGAATTAATACTAATGAAACATTACTAATCCACGTAGCTACTCAATATTATTATAAACATTGTATATATAATTCCATCAGGCATAAACCATTGTCCAAGTCTGAGACTAAGATTGGACCTAGCTGCACCTAGACTCCATAAGGACTTTAGAAAACAAGGGGATTCACTCTGAACCTCATGACTCAACAGGAAGGTCTTCCTTACTCTTTACATCTCCAGTCTCTGTGTGAATCATTCTAACTTGATTCTAACTCAATTTTCCTTTGTATGTTTCTTCCATGCAGTAATTAATAAGGTAAACCTTGCCATTAACTTACTGAACTTTGTTAAGCCACTGTTAACTTTGTTAAATTCCATCAAATTTATTGAACTCTATCAAATTATTATTTTACCTCAATAAGAACATATTGCTGCTTCTCTCTTTGAGTGAGGTGCATTCCACTAATCCGCAACAGGACCAAATTTCTGAAGAGACCTTTTCTATATGAAAACTTTGACCCAGTTCCAGTCCCAAGCCACCGTGTATTTAATTGCTGTCCTGTGACTGGTTTGTCATCTGGTGAATAGATCTGACTCTTAACTCCACTAATACAAACTGAAAGCTTTCTTTGCCCTTACAGATTCCGTCCTGAAGAAGGTTCAATTCACATTCTCCTAGTTCCTCCTAACCACTTTGAGCCAAGGGAAACACTTGAGGCCTGACTCTGATCTAGTTTACCCTGTTTTTACACTGAAATAACTTCCAGGGATTCAGTAAGCTACATGATCACTGGAATCAGTCTTTGATCTTGCAGCTTTTCCTGGGGGAGCTGATGTTCCCCTGAAAGCAGTCAAAAAATCAAGCTGTCAAGTTTACCAGTGATGCCATGAAAGCCAAAGGTACACTCCAGATAATGTCAGACCCATTATTTGATTTAAACATTAAGTGTTCTTTTAGCAGAGATCAACCCATTCTCAAACCTTGAGACAGATCCCAAGGTGGGAAGTGAGCCAGAAAAAATTACATTACTTTGACAATAGTTTGCTTACTAACTACAGAGGAACATTGTCTAGCACTGTGTCATCAAACACCTATCTGTGTGCGTACATACATACTTACTTAGTCATAAATATCCTTTCCTGCAAATGGTTGCTGTAAGTAGGATTGAGTTTACAGCTTCACAGAAAGCTGAAGTTGAGGGTCTTCTTTAAAATAAAAGCATTCATATGCCTCCATTGTGTCAAACTCTACCCGCAACCTACTTTCAGCAAATCCAGTGTGTCGCCCATGGGGGTGTCCTGGTTTCATCTGGGACAGAGCTAATTTTCTTTCCAGCAGCTACTGTGTTTTGGATTTAGTATGTGAAGAATGGTGATAATACAGAGATGTTATTAGTTGCTACTAAGCAATCAAGGACATCATCCAGCTTCCCAGGTTTTGCTAATGTGCAGGTGCAAAAACTTGGGAGGGGTAGAGCCAGTATAGTTGATCCAAACTGGCCAAAGAGAGTCTTCCATACCATAGATGTCATGCCCAGTATAAGTGGGGGTTGGCCGATGGGCCAGTCCCTTTTCTTTTTCCCTTTTTTTTGTTTGTTCGGGCCTTTTTGTTCATTCATTTGTTTGTCTGTTTGTTCCCTCACACTCTCTCTCTGGAACTTGCTGTTCTGGGATAGCTGCTGGGGGATATTTCTGTTTCCCTGACTGCTGCTCAGGATGGGCTGTATCAGTCATTGGGTGGTGAAAAATTGTGAATTATGCATTTTATATATTCTATTATCATTATATTTTATTATTATTAATATATTATAATTATTTTTATCTTTTTCTTTGCTGTCCTGGTGAACTGTTTTTACCTCAACCCACAAATTTTTCTTTTCTTTCTGATTCTCCTCCCCACCCCACTGGGAGGGGGGTGGGAATGAGCAAGCGGCTGCATGGTACGCGGTGACAATCTGGGGTTAAACCATGACAAGGTGCCACAATTAGAATTTTGCTCTGCTTTATCAACTGTAGCCAATTCAAACTAGAGTTGCACTCTAAATCCCTCCCTTCTTGACTATCTGCTGACCTTCACACCATGGAAACATCCCCTTTGGAACGCTTAAGAATGAGCAATTCATAAGGATCAGTGTACTTTTCTCAGTAGAAAATAAGTTGTGGAAACATAGCTTATTTCCTAACTCTTCATTATACTTGAAGTCCCATGGTTTCCAACTGCAGCTCAGTAAACTCACCTCCATCAAGCTTGTTGGCTGAAGCCAACTCATGTATCATGTCACAGCAAAGACATACTTCAAAGAAATTTCCCTTTGAAGGCCATGATAAAAGAAGAGTCAAAGAAAACTGAAACCATCATCAAATAACTTTAAAGTCCTTTTTCTAAAAACCCCCATCTCTTACTTGCTATAAATTATTTAAGAGCATTCTGCTGTTTTGTTTCTCTCTCCATTTCTTTTTCCTTGCTTTGCGAGTGTTTAATTCAGCTCCCTGTCTATTTGACAAAGACACTGCAAGTGCAGCTTATCTTCCTTAAAAAGTGGTAGTATAGCCGTGCTGCATTGCTCCATAGCAGACCCCCATTCTCAGAGGTTGTGTTACAGCCTAGACAGAAATGTACTTCTGAACTTCCATAATTTCATCACACTGAGGAACAACAATGAAGAAGAACTTCTCTTCCCTCCAGAAAAGAGCTATGGTTGAAACAAAGCAATTTTAGTAGGGGGTGGAAAGGAGACTGAACCATGTGAATAAAATAGCTTTGTGCTATTTGTACTTAAGCTCATTCTTCAAATGAGTTGAGTAAAACTTCTAGGAGCACCTTGGTATTCAGAAGCAGAAGTCATGTTAGATGATATTGGATGTTTTCGAAACAAGAATGTTCTCACTAATTTGAAAACATTCTCACTAGGGCTGATTGAAAAAAGGGATATTTCTTAGTACTGTTTTCATTAAAATGAAGTTTTGTTGAAATAAAAATGTTTATCAGGAATGTGGCTAGGAATGTTAAAATTATAATTTAATTTCATTCTGATTCAGTTCTCATACAATCTTGTAACATTATTTTTTGCATGTGTTATTTTTCTGATAGTAATATCAGAATGACTGAGAATCCAGGACTGGAGTCTGTCTGAACCACACCTTCTTACTACTTAAAACTTAAGGATGGTTATATTAATTATTTCAAGCTCTACAAATTCTTACATCTTCATTTTGCTGTAAAGTTTCTGAGCGACTTTTGAAAGATCAGTTCTTGAACTGACATCTTTGAAGAGATTACCAAACGTGTTCTCCTATGTGAGGAAAGACCACAAGGTTTCACTATATTGCTACTAACTGAAGAGTATTAGTAGACTCTGCTCTGGCATTGTAGCCTTTATTGCTACTGAACTTCACTCTACCAAAGCAACGATAGTGTCAAACCTGCATTTTGTTTCCCTCTGTGTTTAAATATTGAAGGTATTTGAGCTGCTTTGTAATTCAGTACTGTCACCACAGATAAATTCAGAAATCCAGTTTTAAAGTTACAATTGCTCTGTGTGTAGCAAACACGCATAGCATGACTGATGTAATTCCAGCAAGGGAAAGTGCTCTGCTTTCAAGTCCACTTGAAATTTCAAACCTAACTGATGCAGAGGAGATAAAGGCTTTCAGGTCCCAAACTAGTGTTGTATATTTTCACACGTTACAATACATTGCAATTCTTGCACATTGATTTTCATGATGAACACTGTGTTCTGCTCCTGACAGCTTAGGTATTTTCCATCCTGTTTTACATTTCTAACTTGTTTCATGGCAAGAATAATTAATTGCAAAAATGTGCCCATTTTTATTATAAATAAAAAATATACTCGTTCCTAACTATCGTCAAGGCTATTCAAGGTGAGTTAGGCATTTAGATACTTGAATGGGAGCTTTGTGTGATCTAATTAGGTTCCTTGAATGATTTCAAGCGTCAGTAGTGTTTACATGAAGATAAGACTTAGAGTAAAATTTCAAAAAGAGGACATCGAATATACTGTGTTTGTAAATTTGTTGTGCATGAGGAAGCTCTTCAGATGTGGTTTCAGAGTGGCAGAGAGTGATCTTGATGCTTGATTTCCATGGAAAATGCAATGTGTTTTCCTGCTCCTTGAGGAATAATCAAAGACATCTTAATATAGGCAACTTAATACTTAATCTTGATCAACTTTTGCCTCTTTATTTCAGCCCTTACCAGACCTCTCTGTTTATTAGAAGGCTGCTTTCATTTGTAGTGAGCTCAGTGATCATTTAGGTTTTTATAACATTGTGCAGTGTGTCTGAAGATAGGTAGTTTTACAAATGAATGGATATTATAAATAAATAACAATGAATTTTCAAAAAAATCCAATATATAAACCAGGACAGCAGTGGCAGGGGAGACAGCTCTGTCTAGGGGGCTATCAGGGCAGCAACAAGGAAAATGTTAGCATTTTTTTTTTCTGCTCTTTGTACATCAGCAGAGGGGCTTTAGTAACACTGAGTTTGGTAGTGGCTAACAGTGCTTGCTTCTGATTTAGGGGCTAACGAGCTGGGCTGGGGCATAGACATCCCAACGCACATGTGCACTCTTAGACCCCCCTCCCTGCTACATCGTGCTTGTTATTTTTCTGTAATTATAACAGGGAATAAAAGCAGCAGCTGCTCTTCCGCACTCCCTTACAAAATCCTGCTCTCAATTGAGTGGATTGAATTATCTTAAACAATGGAGAGAATGGTCACTTCTGTGCTCTAACTGCAGACATTCCATCACAATTAGGTGATTCTCATCCTAGAAGTGTTCTGATCTACACACAAGCTTGGAAGGGAGCCCAGGGAGACACTTCTACATTGCAGGTGCCTAAGATGTGGTAAGGGGAAATCCACGACATAGCTGTCTCTGAGAAGGCTCTTCTGTATCAATATGGGCTGGTTTTAATTAGTCATTTCAAGTACCAGGACCAGCATAATTGAAAGGGGAAAGGCAGAAAGACTCTCTACGGAAAGACATATGATTTCTAAGGGAGAACAAATGAAAAAGGGGCAAAAAAGTGAAAGTAGGGAAACACAGGAGGACTCTCAGCATTCCTGGCAGCACCCAAAGGAATGGAAAGGAGCCCCACATTTGCCAGGATCCCCAACACAGAACCACTTGAATTGTTGAGGTTGCAAGGGACCTCTGGAGGTCATCTGGTCCAACCCCTTGCTCAAGCCACCTAAAGCCAGTTGCCCATGACCATGTCCAGACAGCTACTGAATATCTCCAAGGAAGGAAACTCCACAACCTTTCTGGGCAACCTGTGCCAGTGCGCAGTCACCCTCACAGTGAAAAAGTATTTCCTGATGTCCAAGAGAAACGTCTTGTGTTTCAGTTTGTGCCCATTGCCTCTGGTCCTGTCACTGGTCACCATTGAAAAGAGCCTGTCCTCCTTCCTCTTTGCCTCTTCCCTTCAGTTATTTATATACTTAATAAGATCCCCCTGAGCCTTCTCTTCTCTAGGCTGAACAGTCCCAGCTCTGTTGGCCTTTCTTCATAGGTGAGATGCTGCAGTCCCTTAATCATCTTCGTGGCCCTCGCTGGACTCTCTCCAGTGTGCATCTCAGAGTACCATTATCTGTCTTGGCTGCAATGGCACATTGGTGGCTCACGTTCAACTTGGTGTCCACCAGGACACACTAGGTCCTTTTCTGACAGCTGGGTGGCCCCCAGCATGTATTGGTGCATGGGTTGTTCCTCCCCAGGTGCAGGACTTTGTACTTCCCCTTGTTGAACTTCATGAGGCTCTTGTTAACCCTTTTCTCCAGTCTGTCAAGGTATCTCTGCATGGCACCATGACTCTCTAACCACTCCTCCCAGCTTTGTGTCATCAGCAAACTTGACAAGGATACTCTCTGGCCCATCATCCAGTTCATTAATGAAGGTGTTAAACAGATCTGGACCCAGTACAGTCATCTAGGGTGCACCACTAGTTACTGGCCTCCAATCAGACTTTGTGCCACTGATTGACATCCTCTGGGCCCAGCCATTCAGCCAGTTTTCAAGCTACCTCACTCTCTGCTCATCCAGCCCATACATCAACATCTTGTCTATGAGGATCTTACGGGAGACAGTGTCAAAAGCCTTACTGAAGTCCAGTTAGACAATATCCACTGCTGTCCCCTCATCTACCAGGCCAATCATTTCATCATAGAAGTTTATCAAGTTGGTCAAGCATGACTTCCCCTTGGTGAAGCCATGCTGACTACTCCTGATGATTTTCTTGTCCTTTATGGGCCTGGAAATGGTTCCCAGGATTAGCTGATCCATCACCTTCCCAGGGATTGAGGTGAGGCTGACTGGCTTGTAATTCCCTGGGTCTTTCTTGTTGCCCTTCTTGAAGGTAGGAGTGACATTTGCTTTCCTCCATTCTTTGGGCACTTCTCCCAGTCACCATGATCAATCAGATATTATTGATAGTGGCCTTGCAATGATACCTAGCAGCTCTCCTAGCACTTGTGGGTGCATCCCATACAGGGCTCATGGACTGATATATCTCCAGTTTGCTTAAGCATTCCCTGACCTGATCCTCCTCAACCAGGGGTACATCTTCCTTGCTCCAGTATTTCCCCCTGGTCTCTGGGAACTGGGATTCCTGAAGGCCAGTCTTGCTAGTAAAGACTGAGGCAGAGGTGACATTCAGTACCTCAGGCTTTTCCATGTCCAGTGTGAACAGATCCCCCATCTCGTTCAGGAATGGGCCCACATTTTCCCTAGTGTTCCTTTTGTCACCTATGTACTCAAAAAAGCCCTTCTGGAACCTCCTGAATTGCTTATGTCCTGCTGTGTTGTCCCTCCAGCAGATACTAGTGTGGTTGAAATCCCCCATGAGAGGACATGAGCCAGCAGTGTGCCCTTGCAGCCAGGAAGGCCAACAACATCCTGGAGTGCATCAAGAAGAGTATGGCCAGCAGGTCAAGGGAGGTTATCCTCCCTCTCTACTCTGCCCTAGGGAGGCCCCATCTGGAGTACTGCATCCAGTTCTGGCTCCCAGTTCAAGAAAGACAAGGAACTACTGGAGAGAGTCCAGCAGAGGGCCACGAAGATGATTAAGGGACTGGAGCATTTCTCCTATGGGGAAAGGCTGAGGGAACTGGGGGCTGTTCAGCCTGAGGAAGAGAAGACTGAGAGGGGACCTCATCAACGCTTATAAATATCTTAAGGGCGGGTGTCAAGAGGATGGGGCCAGACTCTTTTCAGTGGTGCCCAGCGACAGGACAAGGGGCAACGGGCACAACTGGAACACAGGAAGTTCTGCCTGAACATGAGGAAAAACTTCTTTACTGTGAGGGTGACAGAGCACTGGAACAGGCTGCCCAGGGAGGTTGTGGAGTCTCCTTCTCTGGAGATATTCAAAACCCTCCTGGACACAGTCCTGTGCAGCCTGCTCCAGGTGACCCTGCTCTGGCAGGGGGGTTGGACTAGGTGATCTCCAGAGGTCCCTTCCAACCCCTACCATTCTGTGATTCTGTGATTCTGTGATTCTGTGATTCTGTGACATTAAGGTCTGTGAATGTGAGGCTGCTGTTATCTGTCTGTAAAGGGCCTCATACACTTGTTCTTCCCGATCCGCCTATAGGAGACACCCACCATAATGTCCTCTCTTAATCCTAGCCTATTAGCTCTCAGCTGGCTCCTCCTCCATCCTCAGGCAGAGCTCCATGCTCTCCAACTGCTTTCTCACATCTCCCGTCCAGCTCACATCTCACGTCTCACATTTCACAACTTATACCCAGCTGCTCTTTCACTATCTATCTCCCCCATCAAACTCTCTCCCTGTGGAGCAGCAGGTGGCCAGGTTCTTCTACATGACAGCACGATCTCCAGCTTACCTACAGTGCTGAGCAGCCTTAAGGTGAATGAGGTTCCACCTCACTGGCTTACATGACAGTGGCATATGGTGACACGGCTCCACCCGTGATCAGGATAAATTTAGCACTGCCTAAAGCAGGATTATTTCATTGATTCTTATGCAATCAAAGCTTTGCATTACACCACCAAGAACATCATCTACCAGGTGGATTTTA
Organism: Phoenicopterus ruber ruber; assembly: GCA_009819775.1. NCBI lineage: Eukaryota > Metazoa > Chordata > Aves > Phoenicopteriformes > Phoenicopteridae > Phoenicopterus > Phoenicopterus ruber. Next base: position 57,448,182 of record CM020218.1, on the reverse strand, counting down.
AAAATGCCTGTGGGCAGAAGCTGGCAGATACTGGTCATGTTGAGCACTTTGTAATAATCCACTACAAATCTTTTCATTAGTGTAACACTCCCACCTGGAATGGGGCTTTGTCCTGGCCAACAGGTGGTCCTCCCTGAGGAGGCAGATTGGGTATTGCTTTCTGCATCTCACATAACATGTCAGGATTTGAACTAGGAGCAACTATTTGGAGCTCTTATTTTGTGCTCTGTTTGCAATCCCTACCCTTTTCTGGGAGTGGTGCTAGTCCCTGGCTGTTACCTACCTTCCATTGCTAGCTTACTTGGGCAGTTAGGACATGTTAATCAATGTTTTTAGTGACTTTGGTTATCTGAAGAGAAAACATAATATTGGTATGATTTCACTATCTGTCAGACCAAATTAACCAGAACATAAAGAATCTTACTTATTTTCCCAAGAGCATGGAAACAGCCTTCAAAGCCTGCAAGCCATTGTCCCACCAGGGAATGCTAAACTCCTCCATGAAATACTGCTGCAGGAGTTGTCTCCACTCACTGTTCTGTATCAACAAAATAAAACAAATCCCAAATCCACACCCTCACTGAAACACAAGTAGCACAAAGAAGGCTTAATGCAAGCTGAAAATTCACTACAAATTAAACAACATTAATTGCCATTGGTTGCTTCACCCATAGGGAAAGCTATTGATATAATGGCATGTTTATTTTAGGAAGGATCATTAACAGGACTGGTGGAGATAGAGTGCAGAAAGGATTGTCTTGTATAACATTTGAGAATTCACGTTGCCTCTTTATGAATACAGACTTGATAGAAGTACTTACAGAAAATAGAACTAAAAGATACAGCAACACTTACATCCTGACATACCCTATTAGAATAGCATGCATTGATTATGTGCTAGCTGCTGTTTACAGCTGACTCTGTAACACTAATGAGTTTTGCTTATGGGTCTGAGTTTCACTAAAATATATTCCTGTCCTTGAATATGAATTATTCTTCTCTTGAGTGCTCTTTGGAGAGTGCAGTCACAAGTGTTTGGGCCCTGACTGTGCTGATGGCCCTTAAAATCCATGAGCAGCCTCACGTAGGGCCTCCATCCACTGTGCCTGTGAGCACAGGGTCCTCCATTAAGTTCAGTCTTGGGCCCTCGCTCATGCCCTGAACTGTGTTTTAGCAGGGTGGGTCTCCAGGTCGGCCACAGCCATGCCTGTGCCAGGCTGTGGACCCTGTTGATCTGGACTCTGACTTTGTGGACTGACATACTGGCTTGATGTTGGACCTGCCTCATCACCACAAACTGTCTCACAACCTGGGTTCTGTTTCCCTTTCGATAGGTTTAAAAAATGAAAATAATAAATAATAAAAAAACACAGCAGGCTTTGGTTTCAACACCATGATTAAAAGCTGCTGTGCAAATTCAGACAACAGTTACAACCCATATGTTTCCCTACGTATTTTTATGGAGAAGGGAGTGCCATGTGTATTTTTAACGTAGGTGTATCTAAATCACCACTCTTGGGCAGTTTTTCTTTAGTAAACTGATTGTATATGAAGTACACATTTACTGGTTTTAGAACACAGATAATGCTGACAGATTAAAGATAGTGATGCTTTAAACATTTCATATAAAGTCTAAACTAAATTTACAGAGTAGAATTAGAAAACTATATCTCCAATGTTTCCTCCTCATTCTTGCAACAAACACAACTGATGCAATAACATGAGAAAGCAATCCTTCTAAGTAGCTTAAAAAATGTAAACACCTGTTAATAAAGTGGTTTGTTGTTCAGCACGTCATGATGCAAATCACTGTCATCATGTTGCAGGCAGACAGGATGCTGCTATGTGCTGGGGGACTTGTCTCAGGGCTGCTTGTTGTGTTGATTCTCTTCAATGACAATGCAGCCTGCTATGTGAACAACAGAGCTAAAAGCACTTACTGGCAGCCTGTTTCCCAATATTTCTGATTTACTACTGAGGATGCACTGTGAGTTAGTGACTTGGACATTGAACCAGGCAGTTTGCATGTGTTTTCCTAAGTCTGTCACTGCCTCCTTGTCTGTTGGCCCATTTAACTTTTAACCTCTTCTCAGGGTAGTATCTTACTTTCCACAGCATCTTGCCCAAGATGGCAGCTTGAGCATATTTCCATATCAGTAAACGTGGGAGCTACCATCGAGCTCTCCAGCAATCTTGGCAAGCAGAGAGAAGTTTGAGACAAAATTGCAATGGAAATCTAGCAAATGTCCTAACATGTGCCTACCCAACGCCTCTCTGTCTCTACCAGACTAAGTCATGTGCATGAGGTCTCCATGGCAATTACATGAGACATCTGAGTGAACCCCTGGCTTGGGAGGTCCTTAAGAGCATGACTGGTAGCAGTGGGAAAGATTTACCTGTATGGGCACTGGGCTGGACAGACCTTTAGTTTGCCCCAGTATAGCTGGTTTAGCCTTTGTCTTCAACTGGTGGCTGTCGGTGCTCAGCTGTGCATCAGAACAGGGCCCTCCTGCTTGGTCTGATCCTTCAAACCGTAATTAAAATACATATATTCCACTGTCTCTATGTAATGACTAGGATACCTGTATTAATGGCAGATAGAGATTCCCATTTCATGTTTCTTACTTAAATACCTTGCATTGATTGAAGTGGAAAGACCTCCTGATAGTCTCCCTACCTTTTCATATCAATTTAAGAGCACTAATATACCCCATGAAGACAGATTAAATGAATTCCACAGCTGAGACTGCAATTCCATTTTGAGCAGCTTGCGCTTGAAACTTATCCCTCTATATTTCAGAGAACATTGATTTAATTAGGCAGCAGATACTGACAGGTACTACAGAAGGAATACTGCTATGCATTCTTCATAATCTTCAGACCTTCACCTCCTTGCATGGGACTAGATCTCTTTTGTTGCATTGTCAAGAGATATCTGTCTCTGTATCTGTTGTATGCAATAATGCGGGGTAACCTCATACATGTGTCTCCCTCTTTTGAAGCACAGATCTGGGTAGTGTTTCACCTTTTGTTTCCACCACAGACACTACTGGCTGCTTTATTTCTACCACAGACATTTGACTACCTCAATTGACTCCATACAGGCACAGTTTGTGAAAGAAAACTAAGTATAAGCCACTTGTAGAGCCTGAAGGTAACCAGTATTCAGCAGAAGGAATGTTGGGATCACATTACAAAGTACATCATGGGCCAAACAGCTAGCCCTGCCACAATCTTCTGGATTGAGTAGGAAAAAAACAGGCACATTTGTATGAAAAAATGTAGAGCAAAACCATCTTCAGAGAAAATAACTACAGCTCTTTGCCCTCTGGAGTGCTCCATCCATTTGATGTGTCCAACTGATGTTTATGACTTGGCCTGAAGAGCCATTCAGTGCAATTATTTGCTGCTCCAAGGATATTTGGGGCCATGATGAGGTTCAATTTGTCTGGTCTCTGATTGGATAAAATTCTTCACTCATACTGACACCATTAATGTGTTACAGCCTAAGCAGATATTTGCTGCTTGCTCCCTATTTTCCAGTTAAGATCCATTTATGCCCCTATGATATCAGCAGTTTTGTGGGACAGAGTATTCATAAACTCTAAACAAGTTACAATATTGACTTGAGAGCTTACATGGTGTATATACTGTGCATAATGCTTTCTGTCACATGTAAATAACAGATACGTTCCTGAAATCAGTATGAATCCAGTGCCTTTTACATTCTGTCCAATTTCTCACTCACCTTCCGATTATATCCTCCATCACAGCCCCTCTGTGGGAAAGTATGAATAACACTTTGTTTATTGACTGATACAGAATGGAGGCATATTTCCCTGCAAAAGATTTATGATCCATGAGCCCATTACATTTGGATTGCAGATAGCAGATTAGTTTGGGATTTGTCTCATTCAGAAAGCATTGACAGTGGCAATTCATCACAATAGTTTCACTAAAGGATCTTAGCAATGTTTCATGCTACAAGCAGGTGCTCAATTTCCATCCATTAAGAGAGTCATATGAATGGAGACACCGCAATAAGAATGTAAGCATTGTTATTTATTTAGGATGAGAAAAAAAATGTACATGCCAGAGACATTTATTACTTTGTTTACTTACGGAGTTGGAACTTTGCTGGGAAAAAGCTTTCAAGCTGTTAAAATTCATGAATTGGGCAGATATCAGACCTTCAGGTTTCTCTGTTGTTCTTTACAATGGAAAGGTTAATTCATCTTTCATGTTCTGACTCATTATGATCCCTCAGAGGACTTGAGTGTGACTTTTAATGGAAAGAACCATTCAGTAGACATTGGTCCAAACTGTCAAAAGGCGAGCCTACACTCAGGGCTAGCAACTATATTTAAACTCCTAAATATGTGATCTGAGATGCAGAACTGGAAGAGCTCCAGCATAAAAGCATGGAGACCTACTAGGCAAATAAGCACCTCCAAAATTCAGAACTCTTGTCCAAGTGCCTGTTTAGGAAAGCGGCAGAAAACTCAACTTTAATCTTCAGAATTTATCACCTCCCAATTCTGAATGCTTGTCCTGTGTCACCAGCAAGGAATGGTAGGCATGGAATGGAGGAAAATGCCTTAAAATGAATGCCTAAGAAAGGTCAGATGACATCTGAAAAGGCACAAGAAAACATCAATAGTGATTCTGCAAAGGCAGTGTTAGATGTGCATCCCTAACAGCCATCATACTGTACTTTAAGCTGGCAGTCAATGCTGTGAGAATGTCTCCATGCTGCGGCATTTTGTTGATTATCTTTAAGCATTCATTACTTTATACCTGAATTCATAGTCTTGATCATGGAAAACAAATCCTTAATCATGGAGGTATTCTGTGAAAGGCAACTAGGAATGTAGGTGTGTTGTGGTTTAACCCCAGATGGTAACAGAATACCACGCAGCCGCTCGCTCACTCCACCCACCCCTCTCCCCAGTGGGGTGGGGAGGAGTAATCGGAGAGAAAGGAAAACTCCTGGGACAAAAACAGTTCACCAGGACAGCAAAGAAAAAGATTAAAATAATTATAATATATAATAATAATAATAATATCAACAACAAAATATAATGATAATAGAATATATAAAACAAACAATGCACAATTTTTCACCACCAGATGACAGACACAGCCCATCCTGAGCAGCAGTCAGGGAACAGGAATATTCACAGAATCACAGAATGGTAGGGGTTGGAAGGGACCTCTGGAGATCATCTAGTCCAACCCACCTGCCAGAGCAGGGTCACCTAGAGCAGGCTGCACAGGACTGTGTCCAGGAGGGTTTTTGAATATCTCCAGAGAAGGAGACTCCACAACCTCCCTGGGCAGCCTGTTCCAGTGCTCTGTCACCCTCACAGTAAAGAAGTTTTTTCCTCATAGTCAGACGGAACTTCCTGTGTTCCAGTTTGTGCCCGTTGCCCCTTGTCCTGTCGCTGGGCACCACTGAAAAGAGTCTGGCCTCATCCTCTTGACACCCGCCCTTGAGCTATTTATAAGCATTAATGAGATCCCCTCTCAGTCTTCTCTTCCTCAGGCTGAACAGCCCCAGTTCCCTCAGCCTTTCCCCATAGGAGAAATGCTCCAGTCCCTTAATCATCCTCGTAGCCCTCTGCTGGACTCTCTCCAGTAGTTCCTTGTCTTTCTTGAACTGGGGAGCCCAGAACTGGATGCAGTACTCCAGATGGGGCCTCCCTAGGGCAGAGTAGAGAGGGAGGATAACCTCCCTTGACCTGCTGGCCACACTCTTCTTGATGCACCCCAGGATGTTGTTGGCCTTCCTGGCCGCAAGGGCACATTGCTGGCTCATGGTGAATTTGTCGTCCACCAGGACTCCCAGGTCCTTCTCCTCAGAGCTGCTTTCCAGGAGGTCAACCCCTAACCTGTACCGGTGCATTGGGTTATTCCTCCCCAAGTGCAGGACCCTGCACACCTGCCCGTGTTGAACCTCATGAGGTTCCTGTCTGCCCAATGCTCCAGCCTGTCCAGGTCTCGCTGAATGGCAGCACAGCCTTTGGGTGTATCAGCCAGTCCTCCCACTTTCATGTCACCAGCAAACTTGCTGAGGGTACACTCTGTCCCTTCATCCAGGTCATTGATGAATATGTTGAACAAGACTGGCCCCAGAACCAACCCCTGGGAACACCACTCGCTACAGGCCTCCGACTAGACTCTGCACTGCTGATCACAACCCTCTGAGCTCTGCCATTCAGCCAGTTCTCAATCCACCTCACCGTCCACTTGTCTAACCCACACTTCCTGAGCTGACCTTATGAGGGTGTTGTGGGAGACAGTGTCAAAAGCCCTGCTCAAGTCAAGGTAGACAACATCCACCACTCTCCCCTCATCCACCCAGCCAGTCATGCCATCATAGAAGGCTATCATCAGATCGGTCAAGCATGATTTCCCCTTGGTGAATCCGTGCTGACTACTCCTGATCACCTTCTTTTCTTCTACATGCCTGGAGATGGCTTCCAGAATGAGCTGCTCCATCACCTTTCCAGGGATGGAGGTGAGGTTGACTGGCCTGTAATTTCCGGGTCCTCCTTCTTGCCCTTCTTAAAGACTGGAGTGATATTGGCGTTCCTCCAGTCCTCAGGCACCTCTCCCGTTCTCCATGACTTTTCAAAGATGATGGGGAGTGGCTTGGCAATGACCTCTGCCAGCTCCCTCAGCACGCATGGGTGTCCGGTTTTGCCTAAAACTGATCTCTAACACGATCCTCCTTGACCAAAGGATGTTCATCCTTTCTCCAGGCTTCCTCTCTTACCTCCAGGGTCTGGGATTCCTGGGAGCCAGCCTTAGCAGTAAAGACTGAGGCAAAGAATGCTTTCAGTAACTCTGCTCTGTCTGTATCCTGTGTCACCAGGGCACGCACCTCATTCAGCAGAGGGCCCACGTTTTCCCTAGTCTTCTGTTACCGATGTATTGGAAGAAGCCCTTCATATTGCCCTTGATGTCCCTTGCCAGATTAAATTCCAGGTGGACCTTAGCCTTCCTCGTTGCATCCCTGCATACCCTGACAGCGTTCCTGTATTCCTCCCAAGTGGCCTGTCCCTTTTTCCACATTCCATGGACTTCCTTCTTCCATTTGAGTTTAGCCAGTTAGTACCTTGCTCATCCATGCAGGTCTCCTGCCTCCCTTACCCGATTTCTTATTGCTGGGGATGCACTGCTCTTGAGCTTGGGGGAAGTGATGTTTGAATATTGCCCAGCCTTCTTGGACCCCCCTGCCTTCTAGAGCCCTAACCCACAGGATTCCTCTAAGTATGTCCTCAAGGGGGCCAAAGTTAACTCTCCTGAAGTCCAAGGGTGTAATCCTGCTTAGTGTCCTGCTTCCTCTATGCAGGATCCTGAACTCCACCATCTCATGGTCCCTGCAGCCAAGGCTGTCCCCAACCTCCACATCCCCCACCAGACCTTCTTTGTTTGTTAGTATGAGGTCCAGCAGCAAATCTCTCCTCGTGGGCTCCAGCAGCTACATCAGAACAGCAAGTTCCAGAGAGAACAAGCAAGGGAACAAACAGCCGAATGAATGAATGAACCAAAAGGCCCAAATGAATGAAAAAAGGGAAAAAAGGACAAGGGACTGGCCCACCGGCCAGCCCCCACTTATACTGGGCATGACATCTATGGTATGGAAGATTCTCTTTGGCCAGTTTGGATGAACTATACTGGCTATACCCCTCACAAGTTTTTGCACCTGCACATTAGCAAAACCTGGGAAACTGAAAAATGTCCTTTATTGTTTAGCAGCAACCAACAACATCAGTGTATTATCACCATTCTTCACATACTGAATCCAAAACACAGTAGCTACTGGAAAGAAAATTAGCTCCATCCCGGTCGAAACCAGGACAAAGTGGCAGAACAGAGTGATCATATAATCAGAATGGTCCCTAGTAGACAGAGCTCATAATAAATGAGACGGTAGCATCCAGGAGAATTTGTGAGTGTCTCATCTTTCCAGGTAGTGTCTGGAACAGCTACAGTCACAGTGGGAGGCAAAGCAGGCAGAAAAGCATTTGGTCCATCCATTCAGCTATATGTGACCCACAACATGCATGCTGTCATACTGCTGCATGGAGACCTGCAGCTGCTTAACACACTACTGCATGCCCATCGTAAATGCTCATATCACTGCCAAAGCTTTGCCTTTGAAGGCACCAGGAAACACAGGAAGCAGCACGATTCTTCCTGGAGCAGCACCCATTTCTCAGCACCTGTTTCTCCACACTGAGACATGGTATGGGCTTTATTTCCACTCCTAGTTTTGCACATTGCTTGGTTTCTTCATGCCAAACAAGACTTTACTTCTGAATCTGTGGTGAGACAGTTTCTCTAAACAATCTCATGCATTAGCAAAGATTATTTGAATGTCTAAATACTTATTTTCCCCTATATTGTTCTTTCCTTTCCAGAAAGCTAATGAGAGAGAGAAAGTGTGCTGCTGTCCAAATCTGTGCCCCCATGTCCCTCTTGCTTGTATAAACCTACCAATAATGATTTCTGCAACTTCATTTCCTACCAGTGGTACAGGCCTAATTGTCAGGCTGAGTGAAAATGTTCCTTTGAAACCACGATTTAACAAAAAGCCTTTTTTTTTTTTTAATAAAACATATTTTTCTACAGATTGTCTTCTTTCTGGAGAGAGTTTCATTATTTGAATAATGGCAAATGCAGCTCCTCCTCAGAACCGTTATTCGTCCACATTATCCATTGAGGGGAAGTCTGTGCTGTTTTAATGGACCACAGTTCAGGACACTAAGAGGAGAGGCCATGAGGCACTGTGGCAGATGCAGTCCAGGTGAAAACCCAGACCACCAGTGAAAGAGGTGACACAAGTGACAAACTTAGAGTCCCAGAGGCATGTCCACTTCTCCTTTTTTTTTTATTTTTGGGCAGAATCCTTTGCGTCTTTACTTAAGGCACCCCCCACAAAAAATGTTTTTTTTGATAATTGATTTATTTCCCTTGGTATTCTAGGAAAAAAAACCCGACACGTCATTTGTGTTCCAGCCATTGACAGACATTATTTGTCAAAACACCGTGGTAATTTTTTAATAAGAAGCTAATTATATTAGTAAAAGGCTGTCAACAATCCATCTAATGACAGCAGATACTTGATATTATAAATTATTTTGATTTTCGATTTCAGAAGCTGAAGGAAAGAGCACTGCCTCCTTTTTTTCCATCTTTTACTTCTTAGTATTGGCCAAACATGCTCCAGAAGGACCCTCCAAGGCTCAAGCTGCTCAGATGTCCTGGAGAATTCTGCTGTACCCCTGCTGCGCATCCCTGCTGTGGTCCTGTCATTGCAGACCAGTAGGACTTGAAACCCTGAGCACCACTACAGAAGGGCCAGTATCCCTAATGAGGATGATATATCTCAGATAACTGCCTGGAAAACAAGACTGCCTGATGCAATTCACAGAAGATAGCAGTCTTTGAAAGTGGATTCTCACAATCTTGACCCAGGCCCTTCACATTTACTTGCTTACTTGCAAACAAATCTGCTAACAAAATATGTCAGCTGTTGAAAGCCCCCAGAGCCACACAGTCTGCAAGCAAAGGAAAGGAAACTGAGCACATATCTTGATAGTGTTCTGCAGTCGTTAGCTTGCACGTGTCCACATCTCCATAATATATCACTTGGTTTAAGTTCAGTCTGTCCACTGAGTTTGCCTCCGGATCTCATAAGCTTATTTTACTATAGCTCTAAGTCATCTGCTACTATGGAGCAAGACAGAGAGTGCTCCACCATAAAGCTCATTCAGAGCACATCTGCACTTGTATTTCCTACTTATAAAAGCTTCTGGAGGAGGAATACCCGTCTCCCAAACACAGCATTACTGTCCTAAACAGTAACTTGCTATTGGATTGTCAACTGAAATGTAAATGAGAATTTAATTTGGGCAGAAGAATGATGAAAATTAATGTAACTGCTGCTTCACAGATGCGCCTGATTTTGGAGTGCTAATTCCAGCAGTATACTTCAAAATGGGGAAGAACTTAATGCAAAATAAAAATGAGAAATGAATGGGTTATATTACTTCTTTACTGAATTGACACCCTTGACTCAGCAAAATACTCAAGCATACGCTCTAACTTTGAACTTCAAACTTGTGTCCTAGGTTATTGGATCTGCTCATATGCTTGGGCATAGAGTTGGATACTGTTGATTCAGAGCCATAATATATTCTGACAAAAAGATTATTCAACTAATTCAGCTCTATGGGCCTTCATACCTATCTGCCCTTTAATTTTATTATGCATCATCTTCATAGAGAACTTTAGTGAGCTTAGGGATGCCCTGCTAAGGGGGCTAGTGGGGATTTCACCAAAGGCTCCTTCCCTGGAAATTAAGGCAACTGTATCTGACAACTTCATCACTGATTCCCAGTATAATGCTTGCTTTTAAAGTAACTTTATGCAGTTTACTTCCAACTCTGTTCTGCAGACTTACTACCTCACTGTTGTTTTACATTGTTTACCTGTGCAGTTAATTATCCTATCCTAAGAATAGATCTTTCATTGTCTTTAATGACTTGCATCTTATTTTCTGCCCTGTGAAAAGCTCAGTACTGTCTATGGACACAGCCCTCCTGAGGATCCTCAGGACTCCAGTATTGTGTCCCTACTGTTTGTAACCAAATGGATCCTCCACAGATCCTTTCACAGCTCACAGATGTGCAGAGGTGTATGAATAAGCAGGCTGTGCTGCTTTGGATTCCCTTCTGTCCTGGTTTAGGCAGGATGGAGCTAGTTTTGTCTTCAGCAGCTACCGTGTTTTGGAATTAGTGTGTGAAGAATGGTGATAGTATGGTGATGTTGTTGGTTGCTGCTAAGTGATCAAGGACATAATTTTGCAGTTCCCAGGTTTTGCTAATGTGCAGGTGCAAAAACTTGGGAGGGGTATAGCCCGAATAGTTGATCCAAACTGACCAAAGAGAGTATTCCATACCATAGATGTCATGCCCGATATAAGTGAGGGTCAGTCGGTGGGCCACTACCCTACTTGCCTTAATCCTTAAACTTCCCTCGGGTTGCTTTTTGTTTCCCTGTTTTCCTTTTTGTTTTCGTTCATTTGGGCCTTTTTGTTCATTCATTTGGCTGTTTGTTCCCTTGCCTGCTCTCTCTGAACTTGCTGTTCTGGGATAGCTGGGGAGGAATACCCCTGCTCCCTGACTGCTGCTCAGGATGGGCTGTATTGGTCGTCGGGTGGTGAGAAATTGTGCATTGTTTGTTTTATATTCTATTATCCTTATATATTATTATTATTATCATATTAATATATTTTTATATTTTTCCTTTGCTGTCCTGGTGAACTGTTTTTTATCTCAACCAGCGCGAGTTTTCCTTTCTCTCCGATTCTCCTCCCCACCCCACCAGGAGGTGGGGAATGAGAGAGTGGCTGGTGGTATTGGATTACCATTTGGGGTTAAACCATGACACCTTCACAAGTGCATTGGTATGTAGGATGCTTTTGTAGCTGAGTTTTAAGGGTTTTTGCATGCAGAAGGATAGATTTGCCTTCATGTAAGTGAGGCCCACCTTAAATTAGTTTTAACTCACAGCAGGTTATGATTAAAAAAAATGCAAACTGCTCAGCGTCAAACTCAGCAGAGTTATAAAGCTTTAGAAGGTTCCAGAAAGAAAAGAAAGCATTCAACTATTCATTTATTCCTCCGATTGCACTCAAGCCTTCATCTCTCACAGCCTGGCCCAGTGGACAGACCATTCAAAATTTACAGACTTTGTGTTAACAAGATGTTTCTTAAACATCTCAAGTCCATAGGACGAGCAGAACCATCTGAGGAATCACCAGTGTGACCTCTCAGATTCCAAAATACAGATTAAATGATTAAAAGGCCCTGAGAGAGACCCCAGAGGTGTCACATTTGTTGTAGGGATCCAAATATAGTGTACCATTTCTTCTCTGGCTTAAACAGTGGAACAGATGGCTTGTTGGCTTAGTGATAACTCTCCTTACTTCCAGCAGCTCTGCCCAGAAATAACTAAATAATATCGTATCACACTCTGAAGTGGCATTTAAAAGTGTGTGCATGTTCATAAGTGCAGCTCATATTCCTGTGATATGTCTGTTGTCCTGCTTGTTTGCCATGCATTTTGTTGTAATATGTAGCACTGAAGAATTCAGCTCTGAAAAGCTTTATAAATCTTACTGAAGTGAATGATTTCCCTTGTGTAAATGTCACCTTTTGGAAAGAAATCTGCAAAGGTTTCTGGCAGCCCATCTTTGCAGTATTAAGACAAGACACTAATTGTCATAAAACAAGCACTCTTCCACATAATGAAAGTCAATAGTGATATTATCGACCACAGGAAATACGAAGTCGATTGGAACAGAGCACTTTTTGAAAGCCAGGGTTGGTTGTTTATCTTCAAGCAGAAAAAGATTATGTTAATCTTCGTGAGAACTAAAGGCAAGATATATATAACTTTGTATTAGCAGCACAGCATACAGACAGTTCACCATGCTCTGGATTCATTCCTTTTAAGGGAACATGTCAGACAAGATGAGTGTATCTCCAAAGGCTGAGAGCTTGAGTTTGCTTCCAATAACACCTCAAAAGCTTTGAGGTTTAGCATTTTCATGAAATGTATTTTGGCATCTATTTTGGGTATATTTAACACCACAGTTTTGTGTACAGAGACCAAGGATCATAGTTTAGGTATTAGTAGCCCCTGTGACTGAGTAGAGAAATCTCTATGTTTAGCCACAGAAGGAGGGTTTCTCTGCACAACCATTTCTTATAGCACAGTGTCAAAGTTTCATGCGCACATACTGCTATGGACAGGAAAAGATGCATTTCCCAAATGTGCAGCTACCAATCCAATTTTTTTCTCAAAGGTCTGTTCGTTAGCATAAAACCTGTACCCGCTGGGGCTAAGCCAGAAATCCTACAGCAAGGCTATGCCCCGTCATTGGGAGCACAAAAGGTCTTGTCTGTTTTGATGAGCCATGTGTAACAGTACACTGGAGCCAGTGACCTCCCAGATGCCTCTGCCTTCAACCAGATAAGGATGCTAACTACTGGCAGGACAGGTCCCTTGTCATTAGACTGACAAGCTTACTATTGCCAATGCAGTAAAATTAACAATTCGTAGTCAGTCTCCAGTGTAATTTTCAGGATATCACAGTTCATGGCACAATACAGCTTTTTGCACAGAGACCTCTCCCTGCCCTGGAGCCCAAAGATGTGTCTATATGGAAGCAAGAAATATGACAGGGAAGTGCAGATTGTCCTGGTTTAGGCCAGGACGGAGCTAGTTTTGTTTTCAGCAAGCTACGTGTTTTGGCTTTAGTGTGAGAAGAACGGTGATAGCACACTGATGTTGCTGGTGCTGCTGAACGACCAAGGACATTTTGTTGTTTTCCAGGTTCTGCTAACTTGCAGATGCAAAACTTGGGACGGGTAGAGACAAAAGTTGATCCAAACTGACCAAAGAGAAGTATTCCATACCATAGACAATCATGCCCGGTATAAGTGAGGGTCAGTCGGTGGGCCACTAGGTTTTTGAGGCTTTTGAGGCTTTTGAGACCCCCCAACTGGCCGTAATCCTTAAGCTTCCTTTGGGTTGCTTTTTGTTTCCCTATTTTTCCTTTTTTGTTTTCGTTCGTTTGGCTGTTGTTCCCTCGCCTGCTCTCTCTGGAACTGCTGTTCTGGGATAGCTGGGGGGGATATCCCTGCTCCCTGGCTGCTGCTTGGGATGGGCTGTATTGGTCGTTCGGGTGGTGAGAAATTGTGTATGGTTTGTTTTATATAATTCTATTATCCTTGTATATATTATCATTATTATCATTTTTAATGTATTTTCATATTTTTCCTTTGCTGTCCTGGTGAACTGTTTTTATCTAACGCACGAGTTTCCTTTCTCTCCAATTCTCCTCCCCACCCCAGCGGGGAGTGGGGGAGTGGGCAAGCGGCTTGCGTGGTATTGGGTTACAATTTGGGGTTAAACCACGACAACAGGTTTATCTCAAGTAAGGGGAGAACTTTAGATGTGACAAGCAAAGCTGTGATGGCTAGTTTGTCTTGGCCAGCTTGGTCACTCAAGCTGTTCACTGCAGAGCAGTATGGGACCAGCAAGACAGTGAAAAAGGCAATACAAGGGGAAAGTATGTCTGGTTCTGCTCTGTAACAGGAGACAATGGGTGAGAGAAGGATTTGTTTAAGGGTCCTGCAGCAGTGGAGAGACAATGGAAATAGAAAATTACTATTTTGTACCTATGCGGACGTGTAATTAGAATGAAAATAAGAGTTGTTAAAAACAGTTTTTTATAATTCTTAGGCAATGTCTACACATGTACCATGAAGACACCAGGCACAAAAATAGAGAGTGTATTATTCTCTGAAATGCTTTGAATATAGGACACTGGCTGTAATAGCTGTCATTAAAGACCGTGAATACAACTGTTGTATAGAGCTATGGAAAATTCTGTTTGGGGCAGAGTCTTCCCAGCATTTAACAGAGTTATCAATGCAGTATAAACATTCAGACCTTAGCTGCTTACAAATATCTTCACTGAAAAATAATTGGAAGGCCTGATACATACAAGACAAGCTTGTGCTCATTTTCCAGCTGCATTTTCCAGTCCTGATGTGGGCTGGACTGACAACAAGTGCCAACTGAAATGATAGAAAAGGAGCGGATAGAGCCAGTAACAGGAATAAATGTCATTTTCCCCTGTGCATAGGTGAGTGAAAAGGTAAGTGAGAACTCCTTCTGAGGATGAGGTGGAGACATGCATTTCTGTATGCAGAAGGCTGACTTTTTCACCTGAAAGATTTCAGACACATAGTCAGAAAAGGAACGCAGCAGTTAAAAAGTCAAAAATATAGGCTAAAAAAATTCCATACAATCATGGACACATTTAGGTGGGAAAGGACCTCTGGAGATCTCTATCCAACTCCCTGCTCCAAGCACGCCTACTGTCATAGCTAGATTGAGTAGCTCAGAGCCAGATGAGGGTTGAAGATCCCTGTTGATGGAGATGTTACCACCTCTCTGGGCCACATCCCAGGGCTGTGCCACTTTCCTGGGGAAAAATTATTTCTTCCTAGCCCATCAGAGTTTCCTGTGTTGCAGAGGTGCCTGTTGGTTTCCCTGAGAGGGGCATTGCTCTGTCTTTGTCATGCCCTTTTTGAAGTGGAAGATGCAGTTAGATTTCTTTTAACTTTCTTTTGCCCACATAGAACAAACCTTGCTCCTTCAGCCTTTCCTTGTACACGCTGTGCTCCAGCTCCCAGAATGCAGTTAGCCTTTATTGCTGTGCGGGTGCACTGCTGGCTCATGTTCAACTTGTTATTCACTGGGACCCCCAGCCAGTCTCTGCAGAGCTGCTTCCCAGCCAGTTCCCAGCCTGTCCTTGCTTAGGGGCTGGCTCTGTCCCAGGTGCAGGCTCTGCATTTTTCCCTGTTGAACTTCACAAATTTCATGCTGCTCCAGCTCACGTCCCTGAAATCTAGCCCGGTATGAATTGAGGGTTGTGCAGCCTGACAACACCACTATCTGGTGGTCTAAATTTCTCATCACTTTTACATTGACTTCAGGCAAAGCTCCTTGCAAGCTGAACCCTATCCATCAGAAAAGGAGCTTTAAGTCATTCATATTCTCCTAATGTATAACTTGTAAAGTTGTGCCACTGTGTTTTCGGAAGGCTGTAAGCAAGGATAGCAGCCTGGAGCCAGGAAATTGCTAATTAAGGTATAAACCAGAAAAGCTAGTGATGTAATATGAAGAGGCAAAGCAGCATCTCTGGCCAGCCTTTAAGAATGACAACACAAAAGCTTCACAGACTAATTTGAGCAGTTTAAGTAAGACAGAGACCTGAGAAGAGTCTTCCAGGAACTAGTGCTGGACAGGAAACACCTCTGTCAAATGCAGCGAGAGCAGGAAACAGCACTTCAGTCTTGAGGGTTCGCAGCAGGTGTGACAAAAAGCAAGACATGGTTGTATATATGCCCCATTCAGTCCTTTGTCCGTGCACTCCTTTGTGCTTATGTCCTCCCCTACTCCATCCTTCCTCAGTCTGTTTTACCTGTCAGTTACGCTTGTCTGGATAAGTTCGTATATCTTTCCTTTCCATGCTCTAATTGGGACTCTGAAATGTATTCCTTCAGAAACTTGGCTTCTGAACTTTTTTTGTTTGAGCTAGAAAAACGTGTACTTTTAAGTAGGTCATTGAATTTCTTTACAACCCAATTCCTTTGACAGAGGCTTATTATTTTTCTGTGTGTGTTTCAATAGGAAAACACATTATTTCAGAGTCAGCTGGCAAGTTTTTATTTTCAAATATGGAGTTTCCTCTTTCGTGGCTTGTGGAGTTGAATATTATTATAAACTGAACTCCTAGATCTTCTGCTGTGCTGACACTTCTCTTCCCCCTATACCACTCCCAGTTTATTAGGATTAGTTTTTCAGCTGGGAATTCCAGTATTTCACAACAAGCCTTTTCATCTTTCCTCTTTATTGTCCTTCCCTTTGTAACCTCCTCCTCCTCCTCCTTTGTTTTAACCAGTCCCTTGCTCACTCACCTCCTCTCTGCTTTTCCCAGGCTTCCCTGTTCTCTTCCTTTGCATTCAAATGTTCACAATTTCTGAGTACCTTAATTAAATCCCCTGCTTGAAGCAAGGTCCACATGCTTCCTGCTTTTCAGAGAACATGTGCAACAGAGCTGGTGGAATCTGTCCATAAATTAGTACCTATTCTTGCTTTTACAAACCTCAGGACTTGATTCTTGTCTGTCTTGTTTACTTGCTGTAAACATCTGTATTGCATTACATTGAAAAGAAAAATATGGTCAAATGAGAACAGCTCATGTTTACAGTCTCTTTGCCTTTACAACGTTGTGCCATGAGCTGTCAGCAGAAAATCAATGAACAGTTTCTAGAAGCCAAATTTTGAAACTTTTAGTTACATTCCACACATAAGTCATCATTCAGCTTCTCTGCTGGTTTGTCACTGAAGGACATATATAATTTCAGTCAACTTCCAGTTTTGAACAAAGATGTTCAGGACTTCAGTAGACTTGGAAAGTGCTTTTCTGTTCATCTGCTGAGCAACCTGCCCTCTGCCTATTAAAAATCAAAGGCAAAATCAGCTGGAAAGACAGGGAAACTTTTGCTTAGAAAAGGAAAGGGAGTATTTTGTTCTTCACTTGGAAAGGTTTCATTAGAAATTTGGCTGAATTGCTATTTATTTTTAAAGGATTAATAGCCACTTGAAAACAGAATTTTTAGTCATATACAACGTTCTGTATCAGCATGCATATTATGACATCTAGTTGAAAAGAAATGTGTGTGTGTGTGTACATAAGGAAATACCTGACTTTTCAATCGAATTTCTGAACCAACTATTTTCACTGTTCTGGTGAACATTTCTGATATTAGCCATATTTCAGCAGGAAGAGAAGAATATAGCAGTATCATCTGAAATGGCTGTCCTGATCTCACATTTTGTAAAGGTATGAGACTTCTCACATCAAATTTTCCTCCTTCAAAAAAATCACACATATATCTCTTTGCATTTGTTCCAGCTCATTAACTGAGATCAGCTTTCTAATCATGTTCCCCAAAATTACTAATTCATGCCAGGAAAACTAATGATTCAAACTATCAACAGATTACATAGACTTTTGGTCATAGATCCCTTCACTACAGTGAAGCTAAACTCATCCATGTCTTAGTTATAAAGGAAATTAAAGGGTGTCTGAAAGTACTCAGTCTGTTATATTCAAACATTCATTTAAAGCTTTACTAAAAACAACTGCCAATGCTGTACACATTTGTGACTTAGCTCCTAACTAGTAATATTCAAATATTGTTTCTTTAAATAATGAAATTATACTTACTTACCAGGAATTACAATAGCTTTCCTATTAAATCTAAATTAAATCAATATTTTAGACTCTCATTTGAAAGTGTTCCTGATAAGTCTTTCATTACTGCCACATTCTTGACTGGTGTCGCAACAATTCCCCAAGAGCCCTTGCTTGCATGTCCGCACTACATTATCCATGAATTTTGCTTAAAAATTCCCCTTTGCTTTGCTGCTTTGGACACATATTAGGCAGTCCAGAAAGAAACCATCCTCATTATTATTTACAGTCTTCTCAGACCTGACAGGGAACTTGGGCTAAAGCCTCGCTTATACCACAGAGAAGGACTTTATGCCTTTTATTTTTGGCTATTGGCAAAAGCTGTATCATATATTTGTCATCAAAACCAATTGTGCTAATTGATGTCTAGCTTGTAGAGAGAGATTTTGCTAAAGGGAAAGGCAGTTCTTTCTTGTCACTTTCTTGCTGAGGTCAGTCACTCTGTAAGGCCCCAAGGTGGCAGACACATATGTATGTGTTCAACTTTATGCACTGTGAAAGTTTCACTGAAGTAAAAGTTCACAAATTCGTAGAAGTAAGACATGTAGCTAGATCTTCCTCTGTCTGGAAAGCAACTTACAATGGACTTACAATGACTCAGAGTCCATGTTTGGAGGGGGACACACATCAGCCCACGGGAATTTCCGAGGGAGATTTGGGCAATGAGCCCTTGAGGCTTTGACAGTGTGGTGGGTTGACCCCAGATGGATATCAGGTGCCCATCAAAACCGCTTTATCACTCCCCTCCTCAGCTGGACAGGGGAGAGAAAATATAACAAAAGGCTTGTGGGTCAAGATAAGGACAGGGAGATCACTCACCAGTTACTGTCACAGGTAAAACAGACTCAACTTGGGGAAAAATTAATTTAATTTATTGCCAATCAAATCAGAGTATGATAACAAGAAATAAAACTACATCTTAAGAACACCTTCCCCCCACCCCTCCCTTCTTCCTGGGCTCAATTTCATTCCTGATTTCTCTAGCCCCTCCCCACCAGCGGTGCAGGGGGACAGGGAATGGGGGTTGCGGTCAGTTCATCACACATTGTCTCTGCTGCTCCTTTCTCCTCAGGGGGAGGAGGACTCCTCACACTCTTCCCCTGCTCCAATGTGGGGTCCGTCCCACAGGAGGCAGTCCTCCACAGACTTCTCCAAACATGGGTCTTCCCACAGGCTGCAGTTCTTCACAAACTGCTCCAGCATGGGTCCCTTCCATGGGGTGCGGTCCTTTAGGAATAGACTGCTCCAGCATGGCTTCCCCCACGGGGTCACAAGTCCTGCCAGGAGCCTGCTCTCCTTCGTGGGCTCCTCTCTCTCCACAGGTCCACAGGTCCTACCAGGAGCTGGCTTGCCAGCATGGGCTTCACATGGGGTCACAGACTCCTTTGGGCATCCACCTGCTCCTGTGTGGGGTTCTCCATGGGCTGCAGGTGGATATCTGCTCCACCGTGGACCTCCATGGGCTGCAGGGGGACACCCTGCCTCACCATGGTCTTCACCACAGGCTGCAGGGGAATTGCTGCCTCCGGCACCTGGAGCACCTCCTCCCCCTTCTTCTTCATTGACCTTGGTGTCTGCTGAGTTTTCTCTCACATCTCGCTCTTCTCTCCATGGCTGTTTTCCCATAGCAGGTTTTTTTTTTTCCCCTTCTTAAATATGTTATCACAGAGGCGCTACCACCATCGCTGATTGATTGGCTCAGTCTTGGCCAGCAGCAGGTCTGTCTTGGAGCTGGCTGGCATTGGCTCTATTGGACATAGGGGAAGCTTCTAGCAGCTTCTCCCAGAAGTCACCCCTGTAGCCTCCCTGCTACCAAAACCTTGTCATGCAAATTCAGTACTGACATGCATAAATCTACCAACATAGGATATTTTCTGCAGGGAAATACTTTGCTAGAAAGTCTCTTCTAGATTTTGCATGACCCATAAAACCCAAGAAATTGTCTCAGTCAAACATTTCTTTCGACACTAGAGGTAACTTCAGACAGTCTTACTATTGAAATAAGTGTCTAATCCTTTGTAGGATCCTGCTAAGCTCCTTACTACAGGAATAACTTGCAGCAGTAAATCCAACAAGTTATTTCATGTCTTGGGAAACATTTCCACTGATCAAGCATCAGTTTGCGAGGTTTTAATTGCTCTTTTGTTCTTGTACCATGGACAAAGGCTCAGTCTACAGATTTTATTAGCATGGCTAGGAGTTACCCTGCATCAGCTGAGCCACTGCACAACTGTTCATGGCGCACACTCAGCTCCCAACACATGAGACAATTTAAAGTAATTCCTTTTAATTGCCAAACAAAGCTAAGTTTAGCTCAACATACATTTATCTTTACTTTACATTTGCACACACAGTTGTAGTACAACTAAGCTGATGCATGGTAACTGCTTAAATAGCTGTAACTGGATCAGATGTATAAGAAAATGCTTATCCTGTAAGTCATCACTGCTAAGATATCATTTTTTACTCTTCTTTTATTTTAAGGTGGTCTGAAGGCACAACCTGCTGTGTCTCTTACCCTACACAGGTCCAGTGAGACCAAATTACTGTCTGGATTATAAACACAGTGACTGAAAAGCAACCTGAATTTGTGGAGATCATGCGCAGTGCTGCTGTGAACTTCTGTGAAATGTTGCTGCAGTCTTTGAAAAAAATGCGCCCTTAGTTTATGCATTCTTTTTTTCCTGTAGGTTTGTCTTTCAGTCCATTTCAGAAAGTCATCCAGCAGAAGCATGAACGTGTTCCAAATAGCATACCTTCTCTAAGCAATGATCCTACTAAAATATTCTTAGATAGCAAAATAATTCAGTATACCTTACTCATTCAGCATAGGAAGAACTTTACACATCAGATCAGGTTTGGCACAAGTGTGCCCTCAGTTTACCTCCTCAGGTAGAGAAGCTACTGCCAGCATTTCAGCTAATTTGTCTTCTCAGAGAGAGGCTCAGCATTTTGTCTGGAATATACTGCACGCTAAACTCTATTTACTGAAAAAATAGTGGTTCTTGTTGTATGGCAGGATCGTGAATCCTTTCCTGGCAATGGTCTACTCAGTGATGGTTAAAAAAAATGACAGGAAGCAGCCTTTTCCACCTATGCTAAGTTAATAATGATGCAGTTTGCAGAGAGGAGGACTGGGGATGAAATTCCCTGGAAAACTGCAGCTCCTGCATGTTGCATCAAGGTTCTAAGGGCATTGATAGGCCTTTGCAGCCCTGACAAGCCTCACCTCAGACTCCCCCCCCCACTCCCTCTGCCCAGGAGTCCAGAAGCTCTATTTAAGCTCATTCCTGAGCTTAAATGCTTATCTAAGCTTAAATGAGTTTAAGTCCTTGTCTTGAGATATGCTGTAGATGTGTCTGTCTCCAGTGCTGTCTCCAGCCCTGATCCTAGATAGACCTATGTTCTGGTAGCTTGTCTCCAGTCCTGTCCCCAGTCTCATCTCTACTGCTCCTGGATGGACCCTGGACTTAACTGATCACTTGCCTTATCTGCGACTGTCAATGGACCCCATTAACAGCACCTTGCTCTGCCCACCATGCTCAAATGCTGCAGGACTTCACCCTAGTCAGTGAGGGTAATTGTGCACTGTGGTCACCCTTGGTTCCTGGTTTGCTTGCCCTGGTGGAACTGCATTGCTGTCCGTTGATAGTTGCAGCTTTTGCTTTATCCAACTAGCAGTAATCAATGGGATGACCTTGTTCTCTGAGGTCTTCTGGGAGAGTGATGCTGTTTTTCTTGAAAGTGTTTGAAGCTGTAGGAATGAGTAAGGTAAGGCAGATGCTGTAGCTGAAGAAGGCACTTCAGTTAAACAAAGGAGATGTTGTAGTGGGTGTCTACTACTGGCTGCCCAACCAGAATGCTAACGTTGATGAGTTATTCTACAGGCAATTAGGAGAAATATCCGGATCAGTCCTTGTCCTTATGAGAGATTTCAAATTCCCAGACATCAAGTGGGAATACCATACAGCTGTGACAAGCAGCTCTGGGAAATTCCTGAAGTTTGTGGAAGACAGCTTCTTGACACAAGTACTCAGGGAGCCAACTAGGAAAGATGCCCTCCTAGACTTGTTATTTGTGAACAGAAAAGGAGTTATGGGACATGTGGCTGTCTTGGCCACAGTGATCATGAAATGTTTACGTTTAAAATTTTTGGTGTAATGAGAAAAAAGGACAGCTAAGTTGCTGGATTTCAAGAGAGCAAACTTTAAGCTATTCAGGGAGCTACTTAGCAGAGTCCCCTGGGAATCTGCTTTTGAAGGCTTTTGAGGCAGTCCATGAGTGGTGGTCAGTTTCTAAGAAGCACCTTTTAGAAGCACAGGAACAGGCAATTCCATCGGGTTGAAAGTCAAGCAAGTGGGGCAGAAGACCAGCTTGGCTGAACAGGAACCTCCTCATGGAGCTCAAGAGGAAAAAGAAATTATACGATCTCTGGAAGCAAGGTCAGCTTCACAGGAAGATTACAGAGCTGTGGTTCGTATATGCAGGGAGATGACATGAAAGGCTGTCGTGGTTTAGCCCAGCCGGAGGCTGAGCCACACGGTCACTCGCTCACCACGCCCCTCCCGGCAGGACGGGGAGAGAATCGGGACAAAGAAAGGCAAAACACGTGGGTTAACAACAACAACAGTTTAACTGGACAACAAAGGGAAAGAAAACAAACAAACAAGAAACCCCAACAATAACAATAACAGACTGTACTTAGCGCGGTGCTTCCCGTACAGGTCGCTCCTAGCAGAGCAGTGATCCGCCCCCTCCGCCCCCTCTATATAGTAAGCATGAGGGTCACATGGTATAGAATAGATCCCAGCCAGCTTCTGGTGAAAATTAACCCTATCCCAGCCGCAACCAGGACAAAGGCCAAAGCCCAGCTAGAGTTGAAACTGGTCAGTGTTGTGTCAGAAAATAAGGGCTTTTTAAAGCACGGTAATAACAAAAGGAGGTCTGAAGAAAACATTAGACTGATACTTGTTGAAGACGGTCACCTGACTAGTAGGATTGAAGATGAAGCAGAGTCATTCAATGCTTTTTTTGCCTCAGTCTTTAATAATACTGATAGATTTTGGGCTGCCTGGTCCTCTGAGTCAGAAGATCACAAGTGCAGGAACAGTGACTTTCCGTTTGTGGACACTGAAATTATAAGGGATCGGCTATATCAGCTGAATGTTCATAAGTCCATGGGGCCTGATGGGATTCATCCTAGAGTACTGAAGGAGCTAGCAGATGTTATGGAAGAACCCCTCTCGATCATCAAAGCTCTTGAGAGTCTGAGGAGGTCCCTGCTGACTGGAAGCTAGCCAACGAAGAAGCCAATTTACAAGAAGGGCAAGAGGGAAGATCCAGGAAACTACAGACCTGTTAGTATAACCTCAGTTCCTGGAAAAATTATGGATAAGATATACTGCATGCTATTGAAAGGCATTTATAAAACAATGCCCTTAATAATATGCTTTAACTTTGGTCAGCCCTGAAGTGGTCAAGCAGTTGGATAGATGATCATTGTAGGTCCATTCCAACTGAAATTATTCTATTCTATTCTATTCAGCCTTGGGCCTCAAGCAGGCCCCTGAGCCAAGATAAGTGTTTGGCAGAAACAAAGATAAAGCTTAAAGGTGAGAATGAAGACATCAAGTGGAAAGAAAGTAGGCAAAACCCAATCACATATCTCTTAGGCTGGTCCTCGGGCATATCCTAGAACAGCTGCACAGATGGGTAGCATCATTTTAGCAGTACATTTAATTTCTTTGGCCTCATCAACTTTCTATATATAACCTCAAAAACCAAAGAGCCAGTCTAACAGGCTTTGTCATTAAGAGCAAGGCTCTTACTGGGCTCAGCCATGCGAATAATCAACTGGATTGCAAAGACTTTAACTCCAGTCAGTGTCTTGTGCCTGTTTTTGTTTAACTAGTGATTCCTCAGCCTCAGCACTTCCAGTAAAAGCATTTTTGCCCTTCACTAGAGTACACCAAATGTTTTAGATGTCTCTTTCCTGACACTTTGAGGCACATGCTAATGGCATCTGATAAAAGATGTCATCGATTTTCATTTGGCTAAATAATTTACTCAACGCTGCACCTTTGTTCTTCTATCCCTCTGCTACTCACTTACAAAGAAATCTAAGTGTCCTTCCAGTCTCATTTCTGTGCACAGTGAGATGCACATAAATAGTTTTGACTGTCTAGAACTTGACAATTGTGATGCGTCAAGCGTTTATGGGTAGGAATCAGGGGAAAGGCCAATAAGGCAGATGTTGTCATGGGAGTCTGTTATAAACCACTCAACCAGGACGAAGAGGCAGATGAAATATTCTATAAGCAGCTGGGAGAAGACTCATGATCTATAGCTCTTGTTCTCATGGGGGACTTCAACTTACCAGATGTCTGCTGGAAATAAAATACGGCAGAGAGGAACCAGTCTAGGAGGTTCCTGGAGTGTGTGGAAGATGATGATAACTTCCTGACACAGTTGGTGAGTGAGCCATCTAGGGAAGGTGCCCCATTGGGCTTGTTGTTTGTGAACAGAGAAGGACTTGTGGATGATGTGATGGCTGGAGGCCATCTTGTGCATAGCGATGACAAAGTGGCAGAGATTTCAATTCTTGGAGAAGTAAGGAGGGGAGTTAGCAGAACTGTTACCTTGGACTTCCAGAGGGCAGACTTTGGCCTGTTTAGCAGACTGGTTGACAGAGTCCCTTGGGAGGCAATCCTGAAGGGCAAAGGAGTCCAGAAAGGCTGGACATTCTTCAAGAAGGAAATCTTAAAGGTGCAGGAGCAGGCCAACCCCATGTGTTGAAAGATGAGCCAGTGGAGAATAAGACCAGCCTGGCTGAACAGAAAGTGGGAACTCGGGGAAAAAAAGAGTTTATGACCTTTGGAAGAAGGGGCAGGCCACTTAGGAGGACTACAAGGATGTTGTGAGGTTATGCAGGGAGAAAATTAGAAGGGCCAAAGCCCAACTAGACCTTATTTTGGCTACTGCCATAAAAGACAATAAAAAATGTTTCTATAAAGGCTAAGGAGAATCTCCATCATTTATTGGATACAGGGAGAAACACAGTGACAAAGGATGAGGAAAAGGCTGAGGTATTTAATGCCTTCTTTGCCTCAGTCTTTAATGGTAAGATCGATTATTCTCGGGGTACCCAGCCTCCTGAGCTGGAAGACAGAGACAAGGAGCAGAATGAAGCCCTCATAATCCAAGGGGAAATGGTTAGCGACCTGCTGCAACACTTAGACACACACAAGTCAATGGGGCTGGATGGGATCCACCCAAGGGTACTGAGGGAGCTGGCAGAAAGTGCTCACCAAGCCACTTTCTATCATTTATCAGCAGTCCTGGCTAACCAGGGAGGTCCCAGTTGACTGGAGGTTAGCAAATGTGACACCCATCTACAAGAAGGGTCAGAAGGAGGATCCACAGAACTACAGGCCTGTCAGTCTGACCTTAGTGCCAGGTGAGGTTATGGTGCTGATCATCTTGAGTGCTATCACATGGCATGTACAGGACAACCAGGTGATCAGGCCCAGTCAGCATGGGTTTATGAAAGGCAGGTCCTGCTTGACTAACCTGATCTCCTTCTATGAGAAGATGGCCCACTTAGTGGATGAGGGAAAGACTGTGGATGTTGTTTACCCAGACTTTAGTAAAGCCTTTCCCACAACATTCTCCTAGAAACTGGCTACTCATGGCTTGGATGGGCATACTCTTCGCTGGGTAAAAAACTGGCTGGATGGCCGAGTCCAAAGAGTTGTGGTGAATGGAGTTAAATCCAGTTGGCAGCTGGTCACAAGTGGTGCTCCCCAGGGCTCAGTATTGGGGCCAGTTTTGTTTAATATCTTTATCAACGATCTGGATGGGTGCACCCTCAGTAAGTTTGCAGACGACACCAAGTTGGGTGGGAGTACTGATCTGCTTGACAGGACAAAGGTTCTAGAGAGGGATCTGGATAGGCTGGATCGATGGGCTGAGGCCAATTGTATAAGATTCAACAAGGCTAAGTGTTTCTGGCTTCTATCAGAAACGGTGTGGCCAACAGGACTAGAGAAATGATTGTCCCTCTGTATTTGAGACCACACCAGTTTTGGGCCCCTCACTATAAGAAAGGTACTGAGGTGCTAGAGCATGTCCAAAGAAAAGCAATGAAGCTGGTGAAGGGTCTAGAGCACAAGTCTTTTGACAAGTGGCTGCAAGAACTGCAGTTGATTAGTGTGGAGAAAAGGAGGTTGAGGGGAGACCTTATCACTCTCTACAACTACCTGAAAGGAGGTTGTAGCGAGGTGTCGGTGTCTTTTCCCAAGTAACAAGTGATAGGATGAGAGGAAATGGCCTCAAGTTGCACCAGGAGAGGTTTAGATTGGATATTAGGAAAAATTTCTTCACCAAAAGGGTTGTCAAGCATTGGAACAGGCTGCCCACGGAAACAGTTGAGTCACCATCCCTGAAAGTATTTAAAAGTTGTGTAGATGCGGCACTTAGGGACATGGTTTAGCGGTGGACTTGGTTGAACTTAATGATCTTAAGGGCCTTTCGTGGTTTAGCCCCAGGTGGAAGCTGAGCACCACACGGCCGCTTGCTCGTCCCCCTCCCTCCCCCCCGCAGTAGGATGGGGGAGAGAATCAGGGGAAAAAGAAAGGCAAAAACTCATGGGTTACCAACAGCAACAGTTTAACAGGACAACAAAGGAAAAGAAAAAAAACAAACAAGAAAATCCCAACAATAACAACAACAGAGTGTACTTAGTGGTGCTTCCCAGTGCAGATGGCAGATCACTCCCGCCTGGAGCCCAACGCCCAGCCTGCTCCTGAGCAGCGATCCTGCCCCTGGCGCCATCCCCCTCTATAGTGATCGTGATGGTCACATGGTATAGAATAGACCCAAGCAAGTTTCTGGTGAAAATTAACCCTATGCCAGCCACAACCAGGACATCGTCCACCCCTTATTCTATACCATCTACGTCATGCTCACATCCTACACTTTCCAATTAATCACCACCACTTTTCCTGTTATATATATACACACACACATACACAAACATCATTTCCTTAGCCTGTGGACCATCCCTTTAAAGCGTCTATTGAGTTCATTTAGTCCATGACTTTGGGCTCCCTCTGTCAAAATAGGCTCTTGGGGCAGGAGAGATAACATGGAGTTTGCTTGCTCGGCAAAACAGAGCCGGGTCTCCGTGCGGTGCGGCAGGTGACACTGGACACAGTGGGAAGATGGTGTGTAGTGTTGGATTGTTGCATGTTGCATCTGGAGCTTGCAGTTGTGGTATCTTGCTTGGCTGGTGTATCATGTCCACGGTCTGTGGGTTGAAGATGTCGGTCTCTTGAGGAAGTTGCTGGGCGCCAGTTGCTAAAGCCAGATCTGCTTCCATCACTGCTGCGCTTTAATCAGTTTTCTCAATAGTTCATTCTTTATTAATTTGGGTCATTCTTGCTATAATATCATTGATTTGGTATATAGCAACTGGGGCACAGATGACATACAGTGACAGGGTTATTTAGCAATTAACATCATACAGTTTAATTCATTGGCTATTCTCACCCAAAACCAAATCCCCTTGAGGGACACATCAGACTTCCCCATCCTTTCACATCACCCACCAAATGCACCCAGGTCCTTGAGCAGACACAATTCCACGGATGGATTTGCATTTGCCTGAGGCAGAAGTAACCCAGACTGTCTTCCCTAATGTATTCTTCATGTGCACTAACAGGAACTTTATCCCCTTCTACAGTATGTAAAGGTTTTGATTGGGCACGGCCAGCTCGATTGGTAGAGCCTCTAGTGTTAACTAACCAGGTGGCTTTTGCTAAATGTGTATCCCAGTGTTTGAAGGTCCCACCACCCATTGCTCTCAGTGTAGTTTTCAGTAGTCCATTGTAGCGTTCAATTTTCCCAGAGGCTGGCGCATGATAGGGGATGTGATAGACCCACTCAATGCCATGCTCTTTGGCCCAGGTGTCTAGGAGGTTGTTTGGGAAATGAGTCCCGTTGTCTGACTCAATTCTGTCTGGGGTGCCATGTCACCATAAGACTTGCTTCTCAAGGCCCAAGATGGTGTTCCAGGCGGTGGCATAGGGCATAGGATATGTTTGCAGCCATCCGGTAGTTACTTCCAACATTGTAAGCACATGGCACTTGCCTTGGCGGGTCTGTGGGAGTGTGAGATAATCAATCTGCCAGGCCTCCCCATATTTCTATTTCAGCCATGGTCCTCCATACCAGAGAGGCTTTGACCACTTGGCTTGGTTGACTGCAGCACATGTTTCACACTCATGGACAACCTGTGCAATAGAGTCTATGGTCAAGTCCACCCCTCGATCACAAGCCCATCTATATGTCACATCTCTTCCCTGATGGCCTGAGGTGTCATGGGCCCACTGAGCTAGGAATAATTCACACTTACATTGCCAGTCTAGATCCACCTGCGCCTCTTCAATCTCAGCAGCCTGATCCACCTGCTGGTTGTTTTGATGTTCCTCAGTGGCCCGACTCTTGGGTACGTGGGCACCTACGCGACGTACTTTTAGAACCAGCTTCTCTAGCCAGGCAGCAATATCTTGCCACAATTTGGCAGCCCAGATGGGTTTGCCTCTGCGCTGCCAGTTGCGCTGCTTCCGTTGCTGTAACCACCCCCACAGAGCATTTGCCACCATCCATGAGTCAGTATAGAGGTAGAGCACTGGCCACTTTTCTCACTCAGCAATATCTAAAGCCAGCTGGATGGCTTTCACCTCTGAAAACTGACTCGATACACCTTGTCCTTCAAGGGCTTCTGCAAGAATTTGTGTAGGACTCCATACAGCAGCATTCCAGCTTTGATGCTTTCCCACAATATGACAGGACCCATCAATGAACAGGGCATATCGCTTTTCATCTTTTGGTAGTTCATTATACGGTGGGGCCTCTTCAGCACATGTCACCTCTTCCTCTGTCGACATTGCAAAATCTTTGCCTTCTGGCCCGTCTATGATCACTTCCAAGATTCCTGGGTGACTGGGGTTTCCTATTCAAGCTCATTGTGTGATCAGTGCGACCCACTTACTCCACGTAGCATCGGTGGCATGATGTGTAGCGGGGAACACTCCCTTTGAACATCCAGCCCGGCATGGGCAGTCAGGGTGCCAGGAGGAGCTGTGCTTCAGTACCAACCACCTCCAAAGCAGCTCAAACCCCTTCATACACTGCCAATATTTCCTCTTCAGTTGCAGTATAGTGGGCCTCAGATCATCTATATCCCTGGCTCCAAAACCCCAGGGGTTGACCTCAAGTCTCCCCTTGTGCTCTCTGCCAGAGGCTCCAGGTAGGGCCATTCTCCCCAGCTGCGGTGTAGAGCATGTTCTTTACGCCTTGCCCCACGCAAACTAGCCCAAGGACTACTTCATGAACTATCTCCTGTTTAATTTGTTCAAAGGCTTGTCTTTCCTCAGGGCCCCATTTAAAATCATTCTTATTCTGGGTCACTTGACAGAGAGGGCTTACAATAGAACTGTAATTTGGAATATGCATTCCCCAGAAACCTACAATGCCTAAGAAAGCTTGGGTTTCCTTTTTGTTAGTTGGTGGATGGATTGCTGTAATCTTACTGATCACATCCATTGGGATCTGATGACGTCCATCTTGCCATTTTATTCCTAGGAACTGGATCTCCTGTGCAAGTCCTTTGACCTTACCTCATTTTATGGCAAAGCCAGCCAGAATTTGGATTATTTTCTCCCCTTTCTCAAAATCTTCTGCTGTGTTGCCCCACACAATGATGCCATCAATGTATTGCAGGTGTTCTGGAGCTTCACCCTTTTCTGGATCAGTCTGGATTAGTCCATGGCAAAGGGTGGGGCTGTGTTTCCACCCCTGGGGCAGTCGATTCCAGGTGTACTGGATGCCCCTCCAAGTGAAAGCAAATTTTGGCCTGCACTCTACTGCCAAAGGGATTGAGAAGAACGCATTAGCAATATCAATGGTAGCATACCACTTGGCTGCCTTGGACTCCAGTTCGTACTGAAGTTCTAGCATGTCCAGCACAGCAGCGGTCAGTGGTGGCGTGACTTCTTTTCAGGCCATGATAGTCCATTGCTAATCTCCATTCTCCATTAGATTTCCACACTGGCCATATAGGACTATTAAAGGGTAAGCGAGTCTTGCTGATCACTCCCTGGCTTTCCAGTTGACGAATCAGCGTATGGGTGGGGTTCAGGAAGTCTCAGTTGATGCAATATTACTGCCGGTGCACTGTTGCGGTAGCAATTGGTACCTCTTGTTCTTTAACCCTCAGCAACCCCACAACAGAAGGATCCTCTGAAACACCAGGCAAGGTGGAAGGCTGTTTAATGTCCTCTGTCTCCACAGCAGCTATGCCAAAAGCCCACCGGTACCCTTTTGGGTCCTTGAAATACTCTCTCCTGAAGTAGTCTATGCCAAGGATGCACGGAGCATCTGGGCCAGTCACAATGGGGTGCTTTTGCCACTTGTTGCCAGTTAGGCTCACTTTGGCCTCTTAAAGTTGACTCTTGGGACCCCCCTGTTACTCCAGAAATAGAAATGCATTTGGCCCCTCTATAGTTTGATGGCATTAGGGTGCACTGCGTACCAATGTCTACTACAGCATTATACTGCCGGGGGGCTGACGTGCCAGGCCATCAATTCCCACACAGCTAATTCCCTCAGAAACTGGATACCTCCCTCCATAGTGCTCCACTTCTTTGAGTGGCTTATGATTTCTTTAATGAAATACCTGTCCTTCACACCTGACAGGAGTCTCCTCCAGAGACTGTGGGCTTCTGCTTCTTTTCTAATCGCCCTGTCAATGGCCACTTCCTTAGACAGGGATCCCAACTGCCTGGCTTCCCTGCCTTCTAGTTCCAGGCTACTGGCCCCATTATCCCAGCACTGGAGCAGCCAGGTAACAAGCTGCTCACCTTGATTAGGGCTCTAGTCTTTTCGGATATCTCACAGATCAGTCAGGGATAGGGGTTGGGTTATTATCTCTGAGTCTGCCTCTCCCTGTTCTTGTCATGTCCCTGGCTCATCCTCATTTTTTGTGGGGTGAACTGATTTCTTCGTGCTTCTCTACTTTTGTATAGGGGCAACTGATAACAGCACGGGTGGATCTGCAGTACCTATCACAGCAGCCACGGTGCTCATAGATGGGGCTTGTATAGCTGCGGGACCCATGGTGGGGACTGGGGGTGCTGCAATGTCCATAGCAGGGGTTGGAACGGCCATGGTGGCTGCAACGGGGGGTGGAGCAGCCGCGATAGAGGCTGGAGAGGCCTCAATGCCCATAGCAGGTGCTGGAGGGGCTGCGGTGGGGTGTGGGACAGCTGGAGCAGTGGCTGGAGCAGAGGACGGAGACCCCACGTTACCCATGGCAGGGGGTGGAGCAGCTGCAGTGCCCATGGCGGGGGCTGGCGCGGCCGCGGGGGCCACAGCAGGGGCTGGGACGGTCGCGGGGGCCCTGGCGGGACCTGGGATGGCCGCGGTGTCTTCAGCGGGGGCTGGGGCGGGGGCTGTCGCGGTACTCGTGTGATGAGGAGTGGAGCAGCCCCGGTGTCCATAGTGGAGGGTGAGGCGGCCGCAGCACCCGTGATGGGGAATGGTGCGGCCGCAGTGGCTGTAGCAGGGAACTGGGGTGACCCTGCGCCTACGACTGCACCAATTTCTAAGCAAAACTTGACACAAATTTATTGCTACTGATAGGAATAGCAAGCCAGCTTGAGCATCCCAAAAGTATTCGAAATTCTCAGAAATTCCCATAACAAACCACGAGGGCAACGAGAAAGCAAAGGAAGGCATTTTTACCCAGGATGGGAAAGGGAAAGCACAGGAGGACATTTCCCCCTGGTGACCCCCCAGGAAGGAAAAAACAAAGGAATAATTACTGATAGTCCCCACCGGATTTCTCCCAAAGCACGGAGCTGTAACTGTTGGTGCCGCTCCATTCTGCACATCGCCCTCCCCCATCTTATATGAATACAGGTAGTAAACTGGTCTAAACACCAATGATTTTATCATGCCATAAGCCAGTGCTAAACCACACAGTGAAGCAATAACCTTAATCCAATGCCCAGAGGTAACAAATCACACATAAATACTGATAAAGAGCATAAACAGCAAGTAAGGTGCTGCAAGATACAAATCTGAGAACAACTCTCTAAAGAAATAAAACAACATTGTGACCAGTGACAATAAAAGTAATACAATGAATGCTTTAACAAATTGTTTTAACACACTCTGGTCAAATTTGTTGTTATCTCAACCCTTTGAGCCTGACCGGGGGCTTTAAACCCTGGACCCTTAATCTGATGCTCTCTTGGCTGAGCTAGCTGTACCGCTCTCAAGCCCCACGCTGGGCGCCAAAAAGGACTGTCGTGGTTTAACCGAATACCACGCAGCCGTTCACTCACTCCCCCCCATCCCCGGTGGACATCTCCTTGTCCATTGGTGAACATGAGGCTGATGTCTCTGGAAGTCTATCAACAGGACACCCCCATCTTGTCTTCCTGAGAATATTTCTGCACAGCCATAACTGAGATTGCTTTTTTCACCTGTGCCTTATACTGCATTCAGAAACACTGAGTTTATCTCTCATGTTCTCACCCATACTGTTCTCCAATACCCTTCTGCAGTTCCCTGCCATTATGTTTCATATTTATCACCTTAAACACCTTCTGCAATGGACATTGTCACTTCACTAAACTGCTGTGCTGTGATGAAGCCATCAGGGACCCAGACACGGCTTCTGGGAGCCAAATTGTCCTTCACTAATACTAGGATAAGGCTGGTAAAGTCATCCTTCATAGAATCATAGAATAGTTTGGGTTGGAAGGGAACTTTAAAGGGACCTTAAAGGAAGCAGCACTCAGTTGGTGAGGAACGCAGTGGCAGCAACGGCGAGTTCTGTAGCTGCGCGCTAGATTGAGGTGGACAGGGGGGGTCCTGGAACCAGGGAATCCCGAGCAAAAGCAGAGAGGAGAGAGACCCTCCAGGCGCCGGCAGGTCTTGCGAGCTTGGGCATTGCCAGGAGCAACTGCGGGAGATTTAAACGGCCCTGAGGAGCGCCAGCGACCAGGAGCACTGTGAACAGGGCATGGCACAGCAGTTTATGTGGGAGGGCGCACAGGGAGGGCCCTGCAGCCTGCTTGTAGTCCCACAGCTCAGGGAAGCGCTCTCGGTCTCTGCCACAATGGTGGGCACTTGCCTCAGAGCTAAAACCAGCGCTCCTATGGTGAAGCCCCCAAGATGGCTGATGCATCCTGCCAGACAGAACTGGTAGGGAAGGAAATCTCAGTACAGGTGGGAGGCTGCAGCAAGTACCCTCACCCTTCCCCTGATGAAAAGGTAAGTTCCTGCACAAGGTGTGCACAGGTTGACAATGTATTACGTCAGGTGGCTGAGCTGCAGGAAACAGTTAAGAGGCTGCGTAGTATCAGAGGATCTGAAACAGAGATAGATAGGTGGTTCCATAGCCACACTCCTGCACCAGACACCACTGAGGATGAGACACCTTGGACCCTACTAACCCACAAAAGCAGGGCTCCGCTTCAGTCCCCGCCCTCCGGTATCACAACCAAAACCAGATACGAAGCTTTAACAGCTGCAGACACCCACAGACAAGGTGTGCAAGGAGAAACTACTCTAGCAGCACACAGCAGACACTGCAAACAGAAACGACGAGTGCTCGCAGTGGGTGACTCTCTGTTAAGGGGCACTGAGGCGCCCACGTGCCAACCAGACAGGGAGGCACGTGAGGTATGTTGCCTTCCGGGAGCTAAGGTCCGAGATGTTGCCGAGAGGGTACCGCTACCTGTCAGGAGCACGGACTACTATCTGCTGCTACTCTTTCATGTGGGCACAAATGACGCCGCAAGCCAGAACCTGGGTAAAATCAAAGAAGACTTTAAAGCCCTGGAAGAGCAAGTGAAAAATACTGGTGCCCAAGTTATATTTTCCTCCATTTTACCAGCGGGAGGAGAGTGGTCGACCAGACATAGGCGCATAATGCATATCAACTGCTGGCTTCATGCCTGGTGCCAACGTGAGGGTTTTGGCTTCTATGACAATGGGATGTTCTTTGGTGAATATAACCTGTTAGGGAGGGATGGGATCCACCTGTCTAAGAGGGGCAGGGGAATCTTTGGCGGCAGGCTGGCCAACTTGGTGAGGTGGGCTTTAAACCGAAGAACTCGGGGGGAGGGGTCCAAAGTGGCGATGCTCGTGCCATCACATCCAACTGGGGAGTAAGCCAGACCAACCTGAGCAGTGACAAATGTTCCTTAGCTGCCTCCCAAGAAGAGAACCAGAAGGCTGACCACCCTGAGAGTGTGTATGGCTATGATGGATCCTCCTGCACCCCTCCAGGGAAACCTGCAAACTCAACTACCTCTCTGAAATGCCTGTACACCAATGCACGCAGCATGGGGAATAAACAGGAAGAACTAGAGATCTATGTGCGCTCGCAGGCCATGATCTCATAGCAATTACAGAGACATGGTGGGACAGCTCGCGTGACTGGAATGCTGTCATGGATGGGTATGTACTTTTTAGGAAGGACAGGCCAGCCAGGCAAGGTTGTGGAGTTGCTCTCTATGTGAGAGAGCAACTGGAGTGTATCGAGCTCTGCCTAGGAGAGGATGAAGAACAAGTCGAGAGCTTATGGGTAAGGATTAAGGGACAGGCTAACATGGGGGACACGGTTGTGGGTGTATACTACAGGCCACCTGATCAGGAAGAGGAAGTGGATGAGGCCTTCTATTGATATCTGTTGGAGGTACAACACAGCTAGGCACACACAGTCCAGGAGGTTCCTTCAGAACATTGATGATAACTTTCTGACACAGGTGATGGAGGAGTCGATGAGGAGAGGTGTGCTGCTGGACCTCATACTAACAAACAAAGAATATCTGGTGGGGGACGTGAAGGTTGGGGACAGCCTTGGCTGCAGTGACCATGAGATGGTGGAGTTCAGGATCCTGCATGGAGGAAGCAGGACACTAAACAGGAGTACAGCCCTGGACTTTAGGAGAGCTAACTTTGGCTTCTTTGAGGACCTGCTTGGAGGAATCCCGTGGGTCAGGGTTCTAGAAGGTAGGGGGGCCCAAGAAAGCTGGGCAATATTCAAGCATCATTTCCCCCAAGCTCAAGAGCTGTGCATCCCCAGCAGTAAGAAATCGGGTAAGGGAGGCAGGAGACCTGCATGGATTAGCAAGGAACTATGGGCAAAACTCAAGTGGAAGAAGGAAGTCCATAGAATGTGGAAAAAGGGACAGGCCACTTGGGAGGAAAACAGGAATGCTGTCAGGGTATGCAGGGATGCAACGAGGAAGGCTAAGGTCCACCTAGAATTTAATCTGGCAAGGGACATCAAGGGCAATAAGAAGGGCTTCTTCCAATACATTGGTAACAAACAGAAGACTAGGGAAAATGTGGGCCCTCTGCTGAATGAGGTGGGTGCCCTAGTGACAAAGGATACAGAGAAGGCAGAATTACTGAATGCGTTCTTTGCCTCAGTCTTTACTGCTAAGGCTGGCCCTCAGGAATCCCAGATCCTGGAGGTAAGAGAGGAAGCCTGGAGAAAGGATGACTGTCCTTTTGTCGAGGAGGATCGGGTTAGAGATCAGTTAGGCAAGCTGGACACCCACAAATCCATGGGCCCCGATGGGATGCACCCATGTGTGCTGAGGGAGCTGGCAGAGGTCATTGCCAAGCCACTCCCCATCATCTTTGAAAGGTCATGGAGAACGGGAGAGGTGCCTGAGGACGGGAGGAAAGCCAATATCACTCCAGTCTTTAAGAAGGGCAAGAAGGAGGACCCGGGAAAGTACAGGCCAGTCAGCCTCACCTGCATCCCTGGAAAGGTGATGGAGCAGCTCATTCTGGAAGCCATCTCCAGGCATGTAGAAGAAAAGAAGGTGATCAGGAGTAGTCAGCATGGATTCACCAAGGGGAAATCATGCTTGACCGATCTGATGATAGCCTTCTATGATGGCATGACTGGCTGGGTGGATGAGGGGAGAGCGGTGGATGTTGTCTACCTTGACTTGAGCAGGGCTTTTGACGCTGTCTCCCACAACACTCTCATAAGGTCAGCTCAGGAAGTGTGGGTTAGACGAGTGGATGGTGAGGTGGATTGAGAACTGGCTGAATGGCAGAGGGTTGTGATCAGCAGTGTAGAGTCTAGTTGGAGGCCTGTAGCTAGTGGTGTTCCCCAGGGGTTGGTACTGGGGCCAGTCTTGTTCAACTTATTCATCAGTGACCTGGATGAAGGGACAGAGTGTACCCTCAGCAAGTTTGCTGGTGATATGAAACTGGGAGGACTGGCTGATACACCCGAAGGCTGTGCTGCTGTCCTGGTTTTGGCCAGGACAGAGCTAGTTTTGTCTTCAGCAGCTACTGTGTTTTGGATTAGTGTGTGAAGGTTAGGGGTTGACCTCCTGGAAAGCAGCTCTGCAGAGAAGGACCTGGGAGTCCTGGTAGATGAAAAATTCACCATGAGCCAGCAATGTGCCCCTGCAGCTAGGAAGGCCAACAACATCCTGGGGTGCATCAAGAAGAGTGTGGCCAGCAGGTCGAGGGAGGTTATCCTCCCTCTCTACTCTGCCCTAGGGAGGCCCCATCTGGAGTACTGCATCCAGTTCTGGGCTCCCCAGTTCAAGAAAGACAAGGAACTACTGGAGAGAGTCCAGCAGAGGGCTACGAGGATGATTAAGGGACTGGAGCATTTCTCCTATGGGGAAAGGCTGAGGGAACTGGGGCTGTTCAGCCTGAGGAAGAGAAGACTGAGAGGGGACCTCATCAATGCTTATAAATATCTCAAGGGCGGGTGTTAAGAGGATGGGCCAGACTCTTTTCAGTGGTGTTCAACAATAGGACAAGGGGCAACGGGCACAAACTGGAACACAGGAAGTTCCGTCTGACTATGAGGAAAAACTTCTTTACTGTGAGGGTGACAGAGCACTGGCACAGGCTGCCCAGGGAGGTTGTGGAGTCGTCCTCTGGAGATATTCAAAACCCTCCTGGATGCAGTCTTGTGCAGCCTGCTCTAGGTGAACCTGTTCTAGCAGGGGGGTTGGACTAGATGATCTCCAGAGGTTCCTTCAAACCCCTATCATTCTGTGATTCTGTGTGAATCTGTGAATAGATTAAAGCGCGTCCCAGAACTTACTCTCCAAGGTCCGAGGTAGTGGCACACTTTCCTTTGTCTTTTCGAAACTTGGAAACCTACACTTAAAGTGCAGAAACCATGAGGACCTGTCCTGCTTTTAAATGATCTGAAATGGCTTCCACCCTTTGAGGTTTTCAAGCCTTTGTGAGACAAAGCCATGAATGGCCTGATCTACTGATCTGCCGCTGTCAGTATTTCTGCTCAGGGCAGAAGTCCTTCTCACCAGCACTTTTATGAGTCTACGCTCTGGGCCAGGGATTGGGTAAGGGCTGGTGCCCAGGATTTCTCTGATTCAAGTCTCAGAGGGAACACGTCAGCATTTGTGGAGTCCCAGCAAGTCCAGTGTCCCAGACATACAAGGATAAGTGTGCTGTAAACTTATCAGGTGCACCTCCTGTCTTTTTAAGGAAGAGGTAGACGAAAGAAGGTGTGTTATGATTTTAAGGCTAGTGGA
This sequence comes from Phoenicopterus ruber ruber, assembly GCA_009819775.1. Classification (NCBI taxonomy): domain Eukaryota; kingdom Metazoa; phylum Chordata; class Aves; order Phoenicopteriformes; family Phoenicopteridae; genus Phoenicopterus; species Phoenicopterus ruber. The sequence continues at coordinate 57,410,646 of CM020218.1, read as the reverse complement.
GGTCAATATCGTACCTTGGTGGACTTTGGAGACTGTCAGATCAGCAAAAACAGACTTAGTGTAATGAACTAGGGATGTGTCTGCTTCTCAGAGCAGGTGGCACCGGCTCCAAAGCAAAGCATATATGCTAAGTGGAAGAGTCCAGCACTGAGTCCTACAGCACAGTGACACCGCAGGCTGCAGCAATGTATAAAATCTCCAGCTGCATGCAAGGCAGAGAGTGGCACCAGACTGTGGAAACTGAAAGGTGCTAAATACCGGCCTATGGTCAAAACACGGCTGGTATCACAAGCAGCTTTGAGTCAGTCCAAATTAACATAAAACCTTGTGTTTATGGCTACAAAGGCTACACAAGACTTTTCAGCTGTGCTTTTTCAAGAAAGCAACCAGCTCTAAATATGAATTGGAAGCAGCCTGTTGGGTGGTCATTCCTGAAGACAATATGAAATCAGAGTCCTCAGAAAAGAAATTTTGAAAGGGAAGGAAGCAGAATGAAGAGCTGCTGTTCAGTGACAGTTAAAGAATCTAGGGAAATTCTTGCAATAGAAACTAGGAGAAAATAGACTTCAACCCCCCCCCCCCCAAATGTACCGAAAAGCAAAAAAAAAAACCACAACCAAAACCAACCCCAAAAGTGGCAATTAAGCCAGAAATAGAAGAAAGGATGCCAGAAAAAACAGGATTGAGAGAAAAGGACAAACAGATAGTCTGACCTGAAAGCTCAGCCCCAAAATATTTTTAAAAATCAGTAGAAAAGGAATACAACAGAAAAGAAAAGAAAGAAGAAGTAGGAAATAAAGAAGCACTCTCCAGAGACTCATTATGTCTAAAGATTTCCTGACATTTTTCCATTTCATTTCTGAAGACTCTGCAGCAAAGTTATCAGAGTAACAACCAAAATGATTATGTGGTACTTCCACTGATAGAACAGAAACCTGAAAACTTTTCCAAATCTCTTCACTGTGTAAAGATATTTTTGAGGTCTCAATCAAAACTTGTGAAATGGTATAGTAATGCAAACTCTTTTCTATGGAGGCATACCTGCTAAATATCATAACCTTTTGATGTGCAAACAGTGTGAATAATAGAAAGACAGAATTATTAAACAAGTGTTGATTCAGTATCTATAGAGTTTAGTCCAGTGGATAGCTTTTTCCCCGCTTTGGAAATATGGTTTAAATTTATTCTAGGAGAAAACCCTGCTTTTGGTGTGAAAAAAAATATTGATCTAGAATGTATTTTTCAGATTTTATGACACAAATGTTTTGCAACAAAATAAATGGTTTTCACTAGAGCATAGTAATTTTTCTTTTCTTTTGGCATTTGTGATTCACTGTTTTGGAAATTTTCTTCTGCAAAACAATGCTATATATTGAATTTGCTGTACAATTCAGAAGGGTAGAAAAGACTAAAATATCACCTTTTGATAATGAGAAGACTGTAGCTTTTTCATAGACTGCACTTATTACCTGTCAATGTTAGTGTAAAAGAAGGTACGTCTTCTTAGCATCTTCTGCTGTTGATTGAGAGATAGCAACAGGGGGGACTTGCAATCTGCAGATTTATAGGTTTTTAACCTTACCAATGAACAGATAGAGAGAAGGAGGTTTGGGATACAAATGTTCTTTTTCAGTGCAGCTGGACAACAGGAATTATAAACCACTGCTACCCATACAGGATGCAACAAGGTGTAATGTGCAAGTAAGGAATGTTTTTGCATAGATCTGAGTACTTCTTGTGCTGCCTGCGTTAAAAGTGATTGTTTAAAAGAAGCATGCAATGCATTTAAGTTCTGGCTGACACACAGCATGATGCAGCAAGACAGCTCATCAGATAACGATTGGGGCAACAGATACCTTTATCCAGATTGGAGTCATTGCAGAATGGATGCTCAAGAAGTCAGCACTCCACAGAGCCACCTACAGTATCTCTCCAAGATGGGAACAAGGCCCCTTAGCTCCATTATCACATAAAACCAAGAGAGTAATGTCACTTCTGGTCCCAAACACTAGTTGGTGACAAGTCAACCACCTTATTCTCATAGGTACAACTATAAATTCTCTGTATAACATATATTACTATATAACATAACTGTGTAATAATATATCTCTGTATAATATGTGTATAATTTAACTGTATAATATAAGTCTATATTATATAACTGTATAATGTCTGTGCACAGGTCCTCTCTTGAATGTACACTCTCTTGTGCATGTGAAGAGAAAACACAAAAAAGGCAAAAAAGAGCATGGTGCCTTCCAGCAGGCAAATGACTCATTAATGGTTTAAATAAGCACATAGACAGCCATTAGTTTGGGATAGAGGAGCAGGGGAAAAAGAGGAATATCAAACTGACTCCCTGGTTATTTTCAGAAACCAGATATCCTGAGAGAAGTGAAGGAACAGTGGAAACTGTACAGGAGCTTTAAGTAACTACCAAAGGAAGAATGTGAATATATATATTTACTCCTAACGTTCTCCCATGCTCCAGTCATTTGCAGTTCAAGGGATGCCTAACCAAGAAGTGGATCCTTATGTATTAGTAGGCAATCATAATGGATTTCTTTTGCAAGAACTAACCCAATTTCCAACAGCTTGAGCCCACATCAATTTCTTGCACTTAGGACATGCCCTACAAGGAATTCCACACCTTAATCAACTGATGCTTTGGAGACACAGCCTTCTGGCAATTTCAAGCCTTCTTCCTACTAGCTTCATGCAGCATCTCCTCACTTCCATCCTGGAAGACAATGTGGTCAGCCAGTCCCTTTTACAGGACACCTGTGATTTTATAGACCCCATTCATTTCTCCTCCTCAGTTGTCTCTTTTCCAGACTGAATACCTGTGTTCATATGGTCATTGCTTGTACACAAGGTACCCCATACCAATTTGCTGCTCTTCTCTGAACCTTTTCCAGTTCCATCATCCCATTTTGGTGGAAAAAAAAAAGGAGAAAGTGAAGAGAAGGCAATGAAGCTGCTTATAGAGTCCGCTGTATTTTCTAAATAACTTCCTTGAGTTTAATCATCTGACGTGTTTGAAAAGTAGCAAGAAAACACCAAGGCATCAAATTCCTGGGACTATCAATCCTTTAGAAAGGATACTGGGTCTCTCTCATGGTGCTTATCACTCAAATTAGCCAGGGTTTTCATAGAGCTATACAGGCTAGTTTGGGAGCTGGCAATGCAATGATCTACTTGAAATTACATCATCTAGTGCCCAGCTTCAGGTAGGAAAGCATGCAGAGGGATACTGTAGGCTGCCTGATGTTTCACAGAATATTTAACAGTCCCTCCTTAGCTCCCCAAAGGTGGATGATGTATGACCATATAATTTATACTGATCCTCTGTGCAGGGATTAATTCTACTTTAATAAAACCTGAGAGAGTTTTCTAAAAGATTCAGAAGTATGAGTATTGTCACTTCCCAGTGGGACCTGGGCTCCTAAATTCCATCAACAAGTCTCCATAATGCTTCCTAATAGCACCTTGAATAAAGCAATGCCACACATTTCAAAGCACATGCCTCACTGCCTGGCCTTTGGGAACATCTCCAGCCTGCCAGTGACCATAGTGCCACAGATGAGGCAAACTGCATTTCCCTCTTCTACACTCCCTGCCCTGCACCTCCAGTCCATCCACACTTCCTTTCTGATTTCCACAGCAGAGTTTCCTTTCCACTGGCTGATGCTGGGAAAGGCTTGTTCTGTAAAACACACTCTTAATCATCTTGCATATGTGTCCTGGTTTAGGCCAGGATGGAGCTAGTTTTGTTTTCAGCAGCTCCTGTGTTTTGGCTTTAGTGTGAGAACAACAGTGATAGCACACTGATGTTGCTGGTTGCTGCTGAACGACCAAGGACATTTTGCTGTTTTTCCAGGTTTTGCTAACGTGCAGATGCAAAACTTGGGAGGGGTAGAGACAGGATAGTTGATCCAAACTGGCCAAAGAGAGTATTCCATACCATAGACGTCATGCCCGATATAAGCGAGGGTCAGTTGGTGGGCCACTAGTCTTTTGGGCTTTTGAGGCTTTTTGAGACCCTTAACTTGCCCTAATCCTTAAGCTTCCCTTCGGGTTGCTTTTTGTTTCCCTATTTTTCCTTTTTGTTTTTCGTTCGTTTGGCTGTTTGTTCCCTCGCCTGCTCTCTCTGGAACTTGCTGTGCTGGGATAGCTGGGGGGGATACCCCTGCTCCCTGCCTGCTGCTCGGGATGGGCTGTATCGGTCGTCGGGTGGTGAGAAATTGTGTATCGTTTGTTATATATATTCTATTATCCTTGTATATATTATCATTATTATCATTATTAATATATTTTCATATTTTTCCTTTGCTGTCCTGGTGAGCTGTTTTTATCTCAACGCACGAGTTTTCCTTTTCTCTCCAATTCTCCTCCCCACCCCAGCGGGGAGTGGGGGAGTGAGCGAGCGGCTGCGTGGTATTGGGTTACAATTTGGGGTTAAACCACGACAATATGATAGTGGTAAGATCAAGAGAATGGACAATGTTGTTCTGGTCCCTAAAGCGTCTACAGGAGGCTTTGGCTCACTTTCAAAACCTTCTCCCTCCCCACTTCTCCCCTGCTGTTGGGAAGCGTTAATAGGTAATGCATGCTCTCAGAACTGGAGACCCACTTTCTCTTTTCCAAAAGTAAACATGCTTTTTGTGCTGTGATTCGAGTTACAGAACATGAGTGAGTACACACAGCATTCTGCCTCCCAGGTCCAGTTCCTTAATGCAGACATTGAACTTTTTCTTTGTCTGCACTCCCTGAAGTGGGAATCAAATAGGATACCATTCAGCTATTTTCAAAGAAAAAGAAGATAAATAAAAAAATGTGACAACTTTGAGCTTTCCTCCAAAATGCTATACTGAAATCTAATGAGATACAAAATACCCTGTCATGCATTATTTACTGAGATGAAACATTATCTGTGAGAAATAATAATGTCTTATAGCTAAGATGACTATTCAAATGCACGTTGTGCCAATAATTAATACAGTAATTTTATGAGATTTTCTCTTTTTTGGAGTTCCTTTTAGTAAAGGATAAAGTTTTCTTCAGTTTGCATTTCCCAAGGCAAAAGTTATATGAAATAGACCAAGAAAAAGGTACTATGTCTTTAATTAGAAACAAACCTCTACATGAAAATGATATTGCAAGAGAGATTAAGAAGCCACAGAGGCAGAGAAAATTAAATCACCTCTCTAAGACTCATCGTTATAACAAACCTTTGATGATAACTAGCCCCTTTTCTATGTGGCAGCCCACTAACACAGGTATAAAGCAGTGGGTAATAATTTGATTGCTGGAGGATGAAGTTAAGAAAAATGAGATTCAAACCATTCAGACTTCCATAAACCTGGAGGCAGAACTACATCCCAGTCGCTCATATGGTGACCCTGCAAGAGTCTTTTTCAAAAACCTGTGGAGAATCCATCCACAGAGTTTCTGTTAGGAGAGGCCCTGGAACGAGCACGTAGCAACCACTTTCCTTCACCAAGCAGAATGGAGAAAAAAATTTCTTTTATTCCTCTTTGCTGTCTGCTACTAAATCATCTTTGCCAGGGGGCACGTTAAAGCAGATACTCTAAAGCCATGGTCCAGGCTTCAGCCTCTTGGCATCATGTGATGTCTCCAGAAGATTAGTTTAGCTGGAGCTTAGACTGATTGAACTCAGATGGATTCTTTCCACTACCTTCCACATGGGCAAGATACTTACTACCTGCCCATAATGATATTGTCACTCAAGGCTATGGAGATGATGTTGAAACATCAAGAGAAAATCACAGAGTGCTGAGTCTGCAAAAGAGCTTGAAAATAAGAAGTATATGGAGTGGGGAGAAGGAGCACACTCTGCAATTTATTGTTTTGCTAATCCTGAAGGCTGATACTTCGGAGGCTTCAAGAAAGGTTTCTTCCTTCATAACATCTAAGCAGAATGAAATAATGGCCTCTGACTTCAAACACTGTGTTACGTATGTTGAGGAAAAATGGCTGCATGTCCTTTAACCTACATTGAGCCAATTGACATTAATGGTCTTGTCAACATCAATAAAGCTGTTCAGTTTATCAGAGATCAGCTAATAACTGAGTTTAACAAATCCTGTCTTCTCAGAAAAACCTTCCAATGGGAGTCTGTCTGTGCCTTGCACATTTTGAGTTCTGCATTCAAGTATTTGTAGGGCATTTAAAAAGGTGACAGAGCTAAATTCTCCTCCATAGTGCCAAGGCCAGAAATAGCAGCTCAGGAGATGCATTGTGGACCTTAGGAAAAACATCTTTCTCAGGAGGTGGTGCAGGCTTGGGAGAGATCACCAGAGAGGTGGAGCATCTCCAATCAAGGCAGTTTTGAAGTTTTAGATACAATATGGCTGCCTTCATCTCATGTTGGTGACAGTGCTGCTCTGTGCTGTAATCAGGAGGCCTCTTACAACCAACATTTCAATGACTCTAGCTCTCAGCATATTTACATGTTATCCTAAATGCATTCCTGAATTGGAGTGTCATGGTTTAGCCCCGCAGGAAGCTGAGCACCACACGGTTGCGCACTTGCCCCCGCTGCTCCCAGTGGGATGGGGAGAGAATCAGGAAAAAGAAAGGCAAAACTCATGGGTTAACAACAACAGTGCAACCGGACAAGAAAGGAACAGAAAACAAACAAGAAACCCCAACATAACAAAACAGAGTGTACTGAGTGGTGCTTCCCAGCGCAGGTCACTCCCTGCCCGGAGCCCAACGCCCAGCCCACTCCCGAGCAGCGATCCCCACCTCGAGCTGTCCCCTTCTATATAGTGAGCGTGACGGTCACATGGTATAGAATAGACCTCTGCCAGCTTCTGGTGAAAATTAACCCTATCCCAGATGCAACCAGGACATTATCCACCCCTTATTCTATACCATATACATCATGCTCACATCCTACACTTTCCAATTAATCACCACCACTTTTCCTGTTTTATATATATTTACACACACACACAGAGACATCATTCCCTTAGTTTATGGACCATCCCTTCGAAGTGTCTATTGAGCTCATTTAGTCCATAACTTTGGGCTCCATCTGTCATAATAGTCTCTTGGGGCAGGAGAGATGACATGGAGGTCGCTCGGTCGGTGAAACAGGGCCAGGTCTTGGGTGTGGTGTGGCAGGTGACACTGGACACAGTGGGAGGATGGTGTGTAGTGTTGGATTGTTGCATGTTGCATCTGGAGCTTGCAATTGTGGTATCAGGCTCAGCTGGTGTACCATGTCCACAGTTTGTAGGTTGAAGATGTCGATCTTCTGAGGAAGTTGCTGGGCGCCAGTTGCTAAAGCCAATTCTGCTTCCATTACTGCTGCACTTTGATCAGTTTTCTTGAGAAAACTCATTCATTAGTTCATTCTTTATTAATTTGGGTAATTCTTGCTATAATATCATTGATCTGGCATATAGCAATTGTGACAGAGATGACATACAGTGACAGGGTTATACAGCAATTAATATCATACAGTTTAATTCACTGGCTCTTCTCACCCAAAATCAAACCCCCTTGAGGGACACATCAGACTTCCCCATCCTTTCGCATCACCCACCAAGTGCACCCAGGTCCTTGAGCAAAAGCAATCCCATGGATGGATTTGCCTTTGCCTGAGGTTGGAATAACCCAGACTGTCTTCCCTTAACATATTCTTCATGTGCACTACAGGAACTTTATCCCCTTCTACAGTATGTAAAGGTTTTGATTGGGCAGGGCCAGCTCAATTGGTAGATCCTCTAGTGTTAACTAACCAAGTGGCTTTTTGCTAAATGTGTATCCCAGTGTTTGAAGGTCCCACCACCCATTGCTCTCAGTGTAGTTTTCAGTAGTCCATTGTAGCGTTCAATTTTCCCAGAGGCTGGCGCATGACAGGGGATGTGATACGCCCACTCAATGCCATGCTCTTTGGCCCAGGTGTCTAGGAGGTTGTTTGGGAAATGAGTCCCGTTGTCTGACTCAATCCTGCTGGGGTGCCATGTCGCCATGAAACTTGCTTCTCAAGGCCCAAGATGGTGTTCCAGGCGGTGGCATGGGGCATGCGATATGTTTCCAGCCATCCAGTAGTTGCTTCCAACATTGTAAGCACAGGGCGCTTGCCTTGGCGGGTCTGTGGGAGTGTGAGATAATCAATCTGCCAGGCCTCCCCATATTTCTATTTCAGCCATGGTCCTCCATACCAGAGAGGCTTGACCGCTTGGCTTGCTTGATTGCAGCGCATGTTTCACACTCATGGATAACCTGTGCGATAGAGTCTATGGTCAAGTCCGCCCCTCGATCATGAGCCATCTATACGTCGCATCTCTTCCCTGATGGCCTGAGGTGTCATGGGCCCACCAAGCTAGGAATAATTCACCTTTATGTTGCCAGTCCAGATCCACCTATGCCACTTCAGTCCTAGCAGCCTGATCCACCTGCTGGTTGTTTTGATGTTCCTCAGTGGCCCGACTCTTGGGTACGTGGGCATCTACGTGGTTGACTTTTAGAACCAGCTTCTCTAGCCAGGCAGCAAAATCTTGCCACAATTTGGCAGCCCAGATGGGTTTGCCTCTGCGCTGCCAGTTGCTCTGCTTCCATTGCTGTAACCACCCCCACAGGGCATTCGCCACCATCCAGGAGTCGGTGTAGAGGTAGAGCTTTGGCCACTTTTCTTGCTCAGCAATATCTAAAGCCAGCTGGATGGCTTTCACCTCTGCAAACTGACTCGATACACCTTGTCCTTCAACGGCTTCTGCAAGAATTTGTGTAGGACTCCACACAGCAGCATTCCACCTTCGATGCTTTTCCCACCATATGACAGGACCCATCAATGAACAGGGCATACTGCTTTTCATCTTTGGTAGTTCATTATACGGTGGGGCCTCTTCAGCATGTGTCACCTCTTCCTCTGTCGACATTGCAAAAATCTTTGCCTTCTGGCCTGTCTATGATCACTTCCAAGATTCCCAGGAGACTGAGGTTTCCTATTTGAGCTCGTTGTGTGATCAGTGCGACCCACTTACTCCATGTGGCATCGATGGCATGATGTGTAGAGGGGACTCTCCCTTTGAACATCCAGCCCAGCACCGGCAGTCGGGTGCCAGGAGGAGCTGTGCTTCAGTACCAACCACCTCCGAAGCAGCTCAAACCCCTTCATATGCTGCCAAGATCTCTTTTTCAGTTGGAGTATAGTGGGCATCAGATCCTCTGTATCCCCGGCTCCAAAACCCCAGGGGTCGACCTTGCATCTCCCCTGGTGCTTTCTGCCAGAGGCTCCAAGTAGGGCTGTTCTCCCCGGCTGCAGTGTAGAGCACATTTTTATGCATCTTGCCCTGCCCGAACTGGCCCAAGGGCTACTGCATGAACTATCTCCTGTTTACTTTGTTCAAAGGCTTGTCGTTGCTCAGGGCCCCATGTGAAATCGTTCTTCTTCCGGGTCACTTGATAGAAAGAACTTATAATGAAACTGTAATTTGGAATATGCATTCTCCAGAAACCCACAATGCCTCAAAAGGGTTGAGTTTCCTTTTGGTTAGTTGGTGGAGACATAGCTGCTATTTTGTTGATCACATCTGTTGGGATCTGACGACGTTCATCTTGCCATTTTATTCCTAGGAACTGGATCTCCTGTGCAAGTTCTTGACCTTACTTTGTTTTATGGCAAAGCCAGCTTTCAGAAGAATTTGGATTATTTTCTCCCCTTTCTCAAAAGCTTCTGCTGCTGTGTTGCCCCACACGATGATGCCATCAATGTATTGCAGGTGTTCTGGAGCTTCACCCTTTTCAGGATCAGTCTGGATTAGTCCATGGCAAAGGGTGGGGCTGTGTTTCCACCCCTGGGGCAGTCGGTTCCAGGTGTACTGGATGCTCCTCCAAGTGAAAGCAAACTGTGGCCTGCACTCTACTGCCAAAGAGATTGAGAAGAAACGCATTGGCAATATCAATGGTGGCATACCACTTGGCTGCCTTGGACTCCAGTTCGTACTCAGTTCTAGCATGTCTGGCACGGCAGCACTCAGTGGTGGCGTGACTTTATTCTGACCACGATAGTCCAACGTTCGTCTCCATTCTCCATGAGATTTCTGTACTGGCCCTCTAGGACTATTAAAAGGTGAGTGAGTCTTACTGATGACTCCTTGGCTCTCCAGTTGATGAATCAGCTCATGGATGGGAGCCAGGGAGTCTCAGTTGGTGTGATGTTGCCACCAGTGCACCGTCCTGGTAGCAATTGGCACCTGCTGTTCTTCAGCTTGCAGCAAATGAAGGGATCTTCCAGGCAGGGCAGATAGCTGTTTGGTCTGCATTCACAGTGGCTACACAAAAAGCCCATCGGTATCCCTTTGGTCCTTGAAGTACCCTCTCCTGAGGTAGTCTATGCCAAGGATGCGTGGGGCCTCTGGGCCAGTCACAATGGGGTGGCTTTTCCCACTTGTCCCCTGTTAAGCTCACCTCAGCCTCCAACACAGACAATTCTTGGCATCCCCCTGTCACTCCAGAGATCCAGATGCGTTTTGTGCTCCTATATTCTGATGGCGTCAGAGTACACTGTGCACCACTGTCTATGTAGCACAACTCTGCTGACAGACTTCTTGGGTGGCCCCTTCTTAACAGCCTGTCTTCCCTCTCAGTTTGCGTACATAGGGTTCCAGCTCAAAGGTGGGTTCACTGTCCCACTTCCTCATGTCCTCCCCCTGGTCATGCAGGAAGAACCAGAGTGGTCCACACGGCGTGCGTCTGGGGCTCCCTTGCCCTCTGGCCAAGGCAGGAGAGGACTGATTTCTTGGGGCACCCCTGATAGCCAAGGCACTGGCCCGTAGGGATGAGGAGGGACAGAGATTTTCTTCCAAGTTTTGGAGCCAAGATGACACTCTCTCCACAGCTGGTGTATCAATATCCGGGCAATACATTGCTGCCAGGCTGTTAGAATATGACAGTGGGGCACTTTGAATCACCTTCCTCCACATAGCCCATGTGCACAGGACATCCTCTGGATCTTCAGAGACCTCATCATTGCTAGATCACGGTAGATGACTTCCAGTACCACTAATTCTCTCAGGTACTGGATGCCTTCATCTGCAGTGGTCTACTTTCCTGGGGAGTTCACAAGATCTTCCTTGAAAGGATACCTTGCCCTTACACTTGAGAGGAACTGTCTCCAGAGACTGCAAATTGCTGCCTCTCTTCCAATTCCTCTCTCAATTCCCCGGTTCCTAGCAAGGGATCCCAGCTGTTGGGCTTCCTTGCCTTCCAAGTGCTGACTGTCAGCCCCGCTATCCCAGCATCGGAGCAGCCAGGCAGCAATCCGCTCACCTGGCTGGTGGCTGTAATCCTTCCGCATGTCTCGAAGTTCTGATGAGGTCAGGGACAGGGTACTTTCCGCTTCCTGTCTGAATTCTCTCACTCCTTCCTCCAACGTCTTGTCAAAGGACCAGCTTTGTGATCACACCTTTCCTCTTCTTCCTCCTCCCTTACTAATCCAGGATATGGACATGTTGTTTTCCTTGTCCATTGTTTCTTTTAACTACTGGGGCAATTACTGTAGTTGTAGGTTTTTGGGGTCCCTATGTCAACCATGGCATCCCCAGGTGCAGTTTGGGGTCCCTGTCTCACCAGAGTCCTCCGAGAATGCTGAACTGCGGCTCGATAGGCACAAGCCAGGCCCCAGTACAGTGCTAGAAGTTGCTGGTTTTCATTGGGATAGGCAAGGCCCCCTTCCATCAGGTGCCCTAGGGTATTTTCAAATAACAGTTTGCTCAACAGCTCACCAAATACCTCCTCTGTTCCCTCCCGTGGATTCACATTTCAGCAAGACTATTTACTACTTTCAACTTGATCTGTGACATGCAGCTGAGCTTTGGCACACCTCATAGAGTTAATATTGACATTCACTCTTTGAAGACACCTTTCAGATTTTGTGTTTTTACCACTGGCTAATTAGTAACAGATTTATAATATTACTTTCATACAATTAAGAGTGAAACACTTCGTAAAGAAAAATACCTGCTCCTGTTAGAAGCACTGGTTTTGTGTTTAAAAGGCTCTGAATCTGATTTTGAGGTAAACAGTTTGGAATCCCAGAAGAGGAACCTGAAGACCGCACATGCTGAACAGAAAGTCCCCAGATTTAGCCAACATAAAATGTACAGCTTCAGTGCAAGGATCAAGTTTGGATGCTAAGTTTGAAGCATACTATGACAGCGCATCTGCTGTGGGAAGGGAAGTGAGCAGGGTTCTAACTCTCTCAGCATCTGGAGTACTCCCCTAGAAAGCTCCCCTCTCTCTGAGTTAGAGACATTAAAAACATCCATCTTTCTCTTTCTTCCACTTCATTCTATTCCCTCCCTTCCTTCCTTCCTCTTTCCTTCCTGCTTTCTCTATTAGCATGAGATACTCTTCTGACTGGATTGTGGAGCAGTTCCGGCTCTTTTCTCTATTATAAACAATGGGTATTTCAACTAACTTTTAAAAGGCACTACTGAATAGATATCCATTTGTGAATTCCATCTCTAAGCACTGCTTCCCTCCTCAAAATGCCCATGAACAGTGACCTGAGTATGGGACACTCAGCTACTAGTACCTCACTTCTGCTGCCATATGCTTCTCTTTTTGCTGCCAAATGTAGGGCTACTGCTGTCATATGAAGCAGGTGCACCATTTTTCAATTCTCAGGGAAGGCCTTCTGCTGGAAGAGATGGAGCAAGTTCTCTGTGGTTGGAGCAAATTAATCTTTATTTATTTATTTATTTATTTATTTATTTTTAATAAAATGCTCACTTCCTATCCTGTGAAAGCAGGAGAGACACAAAGTTCTAAGCAAGCAGAGAGTGCAAACTGGCAGCAAAACTCTGCCCTGCCAGGGCTCATGCAGATCAGATATTTGTTTATCGTTAAGAGAACTCTCTTGTAATTCCAGAAGTATTAAAAAAAATCTATAAATAAAAAAGCTAGCAATTTAATCACTTGAGGAAAATTGACAGGTCATAATCAAGGGAAACCAAGCACTGACGGAACATAAAACCCTTAAATACCACCTCAATATGATCATATTGTTCTGCTCTGTATCTATTTATTCTGTAGCAGTTAAATGAATTTCAACACTGATTATGAATCCTGTGACAGGATAAAACAAACTTGTCTCTGAAGAGAGTAACTGTTCAGAAATCTTTGCATTGTAGGAAACATAGGTATCTCTTGCTATTAGTGGGGTGATCAGTGTTTGAAACACATTGAATACAGGCAAGGATGAAGCTCAGCTTTAAAAAAGGATTCCCAGAAGTTCTATTTCTTGGGATCTCTAGTACTTGTCATTCACCATCAAGCTTACAGTGTCATAACATCATCATCTCAGGGATGAGCGGAGAGCATTTCAGGAAGAGACAGGAGATAAGAGGATGAAGTCACCATTTCTGAGTGAGGAATATGATTCCTGTAATAATATGCCGATATTGAAGGTGAAGACAATAAGTATTAAAAAGCAGGAATGGAAGAGTGTCTCAGTGGTTTGGGAAAGCAGACAGAGACCTCATGGGAAAATTTATTTTATGAAAATCATATTGGTTTTCTTCCTCAACCTGACTTTTCTGAGTTGCAGTTGAAAAAAAGCTAGTTCTTTAATGAAATGTTTTGGGTTTTGTGTTGGGGTTTTTTTTTTTTTTCATTTCTGACAAAAAATAAACTTCAAGCCAAGTAGACACTTTCTGTGAACATTTTTGTCTGTCAATAACCAATATTTTCATTTAAAAGTTTTGACTGATCCTCAGTTCACTTAAAGCAGATCACATGCAGTGCTGCAGATGCACCAGATGTGGTATGGCTACAGAAAAACAAAGGTAGAATTGAGAGAATGATTGTAGAGTACAAAAATGCAGACAAGAGCTTACAGGAGCAGAAATAATGGTTTACTCTGTGGCACTGGGCCTTCACTGGTTCATCCACCAAAAAAATATAAGTGGTGATAGGAGAAAAGTGGAAGACAACCATGAAATTTTATGAGGCAAGTTTATAGGGAGAGGTAATATCTTTTATTTGATTGCCTGAGACAGATGAAAAAAAACAGATAAGCTGTCAGACATATATGGCCTTCTTATAAGCTCCAAGAGAAGCAGCAAATTTCCAAGTGAAACACAGGTTGACAGCAATTGCTCTGTATTTCATTTAATTATTTAACCATCCCTGGATAAAGGTAGTTGGTCTCTAGGGAATCCAGAGAACGGTGAGAAAGCTTTGGTTATTTGGTTGTTAGGTCCTAAGGAAAAGTGAGCAAATAGGTTTCTGATTACCTGGATAATTCAGGGCTTAACCTGAGGGATCTGGAAGTTGTGTTAATTCTCAGGAAGACTTTTGAGTTTCTTTATCTGACGATGTCAAGCTGATGGTGGTAAAAAGTTTTCCAGCCCAGTGTGCTTTTGCAGGTCTTCAGAAAACTAAAGCCAGTGGTTTCAGATAGTCTTATCACTAATGTTTCAAAGGTATCCACACCATCTGCTGCTCATCTCTAGGAAGAAGCTATCACTCTTTCTATAAGAAATGACCTCAGAATCAGCTAAAAATCTTGGTCCTGAGACTGAGAAACAAAGCAAGAAGCTGCAGAGATGAGAGATTAAGTCAGGTCCTGCATCAACAGAGATACCATGCCATGTTGCACTATTTTATCACAAGAAAAGTAGCTTTAAGCAGAGTAACATGTGATGGTTTTCTGTTGTGCCAGTCTTTTTTTTCCATTAACACTTGTAAAACAGGCAGCTTGTAATAGGGGCTAGGCCAGTCTAGCTGGCCTAACGCCTCCTCAGAAGAAGGCTTACAGTGTAGGGAAGCAAGATGAAAGCAGGGAAGCAGGTGGGCATGACTGCGTATCTTGGGAAGCAATGAGCCCATGTCATGGTTTAACCCCAGATGGTAACCCAATACCATGCAGCTGCTCACCCCTCCCTCTCTCATCCCTGGTGGGGTGGGGAGGAGAATCGGAGAGAAAGGAAAACTCGCGGGTTGAGATAAAAACAGTTCACCAGGACAGCAAAGGAAAAATACAAATTATATTAATAATGATAATAATAACAATATATATAAGGATAATAGAATATATAAAACAAACAATGCATGATTTCTCACCTCTTGATGACCAATACAGCCCATCCTGAGCAGCGGTCAGGGAGTAGGGATATTCCACCCCAGCTATCCCAGAACAGCAAGTTCCAGGAAAGCAGGCAAGGGAGCAAACAGTCGGACAAACGAATGAAGGAAAAAGGGCCCGAACGAACAAAAAAAGGGAAAAAAAAACAGGGAACAAACGCAACCAGAAGGGAAGCTTAAGGGAAGTGGCCCACTGGCCGACCCTCACTTATACTGGGCATGACGCCTCTGGTATGGAATACTCCCTTCGGCCATTTGGATGAACTATTCTGGCTATACCTCTCCCAAGTTTTTGCACCTGCACATTAGCAAAACCTGGGAAACTGCAAAATGTCTTGATTGTTTAGCAACAACCAAACGTCGGTGTACTATCACCATTCTTCACATACTAAATTCAAAACAAGGTAGCTGCTGGAGACAAAACTAGCTCCATCCCAGCCTAAACCAGGACACCCCACCAGCTTTAACTGAGTTGTGCTCTAAAATCTATATGTACTTTATGAAACACATCCTTGAGACTGCAGAAGTGCTTTAGGGAGGGACTAGAAAGAGGCAGCAAGGTTGGCTGTACACCTCTGTGGGAAGCCAAGGGCAGCCAGGTAGTCAGCCTGAAATTGTCAGAAGCTTAGGAGGGCCTGCAAGTTGTCACGTGTTTTGCATCTGCTTTACAAACAATGGTACTTTCTGGAGTCCAAATTGGTTGTCTTGTTTTGTTAAAAAGATTCATGTGATGACGAAGCAGAAGCTTTTGCACTTTGCATTAGTTGCACAGCAAGCTGAAAGCCAGTCTTCTTCCCTGACTTATTTTAAGGTATCCCCTCCCTGGTTAAAACAGAAATCTGTTCCAATCTCCAGTTTTCTTTCTCAGTAAACCATGAAATTGCTTAAAGAAATGAACAAGAGGAAAAAAAAGGGTGGCGGGGCAGGGAGAGAAGATTTTGTTAGTATAAGGTCTCTCTTTCCAATTCAAACTACGTGTAAGGCAACTTAGCTGGATGATGAAAATTAACCAGGGGTCACATTACAGGGAGTCTGCTTGAATAAACTTGGAATCAAAACACTGCTCCCAGTCTAGGGCATGTGTAGTGATGTAGTTAATGTGAAATGATAATTCAAACTAACACTATCCTGGCAAAGGGAGTGGGCTTTTGGGGGTTTCCTTCTCCCCTCCCCTCCTCACCCCGCACTGGTTAGGAAAGTGAGTTTCAGCTGCTTGCATGTTTCTAATATTCACACCGGGAAGGTTATTGCCCATCAGCATATCAAAGGCTAAAGCACAGGCCATCTCTTCAGACACATTGGTAGTACCAGAAAGGTTGATTTAAGCTTACCAGCTGTTCTCCAGAGAGGAAAGGACAGCCTGTGGAAACAGATGTTTACCTGATCAAGATGCATAGGGAACTTTCAGTAGAAACAAGAAATAGGCTGTTGGACTTCTTGTAATAAAATGTGAACAGTAAAGTCCTCCAACAAGACACAAAACGGTTAAAGGGACTATGATCATGCCCATGCCTTCAACCTGTCAGCACCTGCTTGAACTGCTTATGCAAATAGCAAAGTAGCAGCGTGAAAAAACTTCTAGCATTTTCTTGAGACAGCGAGTGATGAGTGTTTCTCATTGTATCAAAATGATTTTTCCCTGCTCTCTGGCATCATCACCCTTGTGACAGCTGCAGATTGGTGGTATGTCATTCCGGGGCTTAGGTCTGTCATTCAAAACAAGGCTGAAATGGCAGAACCTGATCTCTTCATTTTCCTCCTGGCACAGTCACCTTTCCAGGTCAGTCTGGGAAACCTCTGAAGCCTTGCTTTCCAAAAAATGCAGACATCGCTAGTCTCAGAGAATGCAACTGCAGGTGTCCATGCAGGGATGCTGAGCCATGCAGTATGTAGTTGAGCTGCAGAGCCAATGGTGTGCTTCACTCAGTCCGGTATTTCAGCAGCAGAAGGATGAGACGTGAGGAAGTCTAATGCCAAATGAGCGAGGCAAATGTGTGGATTCACAGACAGAGTGAACAGGAAGGAAGGAAACAAACACTTGGTGAACTGTTCTTGATTTGGACAAAAAAACAGTTCTCAATTCTTTGCACAAGCATGTGAGGTCAGCAGTGCAAAGGAAAAGGCCTGTGTTCATCTGGAAAAGATGAGGGTGCAGCTGCCTCTGCTGAGTCCTAACGACCATCCTTACACTTCCCAAGTGCAGTATGCAACAGTTGGAGGTTATTGGAGACAATAGGGTGACAGGATAATGAATCCTACACTGGCTAAAGCCAGATAGGCATGGAAATACACCTACTAGGAACTTGACTGCTGTTTCCTCCGGACACAGAGATCCCAAAGAACGGGCAATTCCAAGTAGTTTGTGAACCATCTGACAGTAATTATCAAATGCATATAAAACCATGACAAAAAACAGTACTCCAAATAGCCATTTCACAGTTCCTACACTTGACTAAAGGTTAGAGCATAAACTGATAATAATAACGCAGGCATTACAGCACTGGCTTGACAGCAGAATCCATAAATGCCCCTATACGTGGCAGTTCAAACATATCCTACTGATGACAGGACTGCCATGGTCCCTGAAGTACTGCATTTGTTCCCCTTTAAAAGGTTAGCTTCCCTTTAAAGAGAAGAGGGGAAAGAATTAAGCTCATGAATGATTAATAGTAGTCGTAGCTATAATGGATGAGTAATTGAATAATGCACACCTTTCTATATCTGCCCTTAAATTAACTTCCTGCACACCCAGTCCATCAAGTTTGTTTACTGAACCACCCTTGTCAAATAAGCAGTTATCTACAAGCCCATTCTCCCCCGGGGTGAAGGGGAGCAGCAGTCTTGGCCTTTCAAAACATTAGCAGCACTGGAGACTAGTTGACACATGTGTGAATGTTCATTGCTCTTATTTAACAGGGACTGCAAGTAGTCTGATGATTTGTTCTGCATGGCGGCAATTGTGTTGCGGCCTCACTGGGTGAGGGAAGTTCAACATCATTTCCCACTGGCCAACCTGGTGGAAGGTTTGTAGGAAACACAGTTTTACATGGCCCACGGTTCATTTCTCTAGTTCCTCACAGAGCTCCACTCTGTTACGAGAAGGGAAACTTTGCTTTCTCTCTAAGTGGTGGGCACAGCCCTGAAGGGGCTGGTGGCACCCGGTACGGTGGGAAGGAACTGAGCTGGGAAGTAAGAGATCTGCAGTATGTTTTAGTTCTGTGGCAAACAGTTTGGTCAACCTGCTAAATCCATCCCTGCTCCGGTTCCCACTCCTAAAATGAGGGTCTAGCTCTTTGGGACAGAATGTCCAAAATGTATAGCACCTAGCACAGCATGGCCCTCTCAGCTTTATAAACCATGTATAGAATCATAGAATCATAGAACTTGTTCTGGTTGGAAGAGACCTCCGAGATCATCGGGTCCAACCATTAACCTATCACTACCAAATCCCCCCCTAAATCATACCCTTAGGGCCTCATCTAAACATCTTTTGTACCCAGAGATGGGGACTCCACACCCTCCCTGGGCAGCCTGTTCCAATGCCTGACAACCTTCGGTGCAAAAAATTTTTATGAATGTCCAATCTAAACCTCCCCTGGCGCAACTTGAGGCCCATTTCCTCTGTCCTGTTGTTCGGTTACTAGGGAGAAGAGTCCAACCCCCACCTCTCTACAACCCTTTCAGGTAGTTGTAGAGAGCAATAAGGTCTCCCCTCAGCCTCCTTTCTCCAGGCTAAACCATACCAGTTCCCTCAGCCGCTCTCATAGGACTGTGTTCCAGACCCTTCAACCAGCCTCGTTGCCCGTCTCTGAACACACTCCAGCACTTCAATGTCTTTCTTGTAGTGAGGGGCCCAAAACAGAACACAGTACTGGAGGTGCGGCTTCACCAGGGCGAGTACAGGGGGACAATCACCTCCCTAGTCCTGCTGGCCACACTATTTGATACAGGCCAGATGCCGTTGGCCTTCTGGCCACCTGGGCACACTGCTGGCTCATATTCAGCCGGATGTTGACCAACACCCCCAGGTCCTTTTCCGCCAGGCAGCTTTCCAGCCACTCCCCCCCAAGCCTGTAGTGTGCCGGGGGTTGTTGTGACCCAAGTGCAGGACCTGACACTTGGCCTGTTGAATCTCATACCATTGGCCTCGGCCATCGA